>VZRS01008980.1:32019-94360 GCA_013398055.1 Ifrita kowaldi
CGGCCCCCCCCGCCCCGGCTCAGAGCAGCAGGCGTCCGCCGCCGGCCGCGCTGGGCATCATCCCGCCAGGGATCCCGGCGCGGCGGCTGCGGGACGCGGGCATCGGGAGAGAGGCGGCTGCCGGCGCCGCTCGCTCCGAGCGGCGGCAATTGCTGCTCCTCGGCTGGTGAATGATTAATAGCAGCGGCGCGTCACCAGCTAAGGAAAGAAGGAGGGAAAGAAAAAAAATGCAGGAGGAGACGTAAGTGGGTGTCCCTTCCTACCCCTCACTCCCCTTGCCCGCCTCCCATCCCGCCCTCCGGCTTTTTGCAAATCCGGCTGTTCCAGGGCAGCCTGTCCCCTGTTCCCGCTGCCCCACACTACTCAGTGCCCCCCGATCCCGCACTTCTCTCCCCACCCAGTATTGTTTCACCCACCACGCACCGATCCCCTCCCCCTCCACTCTCCTATCCTCCCCCTCCATTCTTCACTGCTCTCCCTCCATGGCACCTGGGTCCAGACCAGGGGCACCCCTGGCAAAGGGACTATCCTTTCTCCTTTAAGAAAAAAGCCTGGGTCTTGCGTGGGTGGGCAGTGTTACCTGGGCAAGCATGCCTCATATCTACGCAGCTGCTGTATCCCTCTCCTGTCACTGCACCATGTGCATTGCCCACCCCACAGCGCTGGCACCAGGCATGGCACTGACTGACAAAGCACGTAACATTCAACCCTATGCACACAGCGCTGTCCATGCCTCCTACCACCACGCAGCTCCATTCCCCCTACCTTGTCCTGTCCCACCGTCACCACTAGATACCACTCATGAGCAGCCCTGCTCCTCTCCACGCACTCTGTCCTGAAATATGCCCCCCCCCATCATATTCTAAAACCCTGGCACATGTTTTGCCTCTGTCCGTGACATCCAAGAGTGCAGTGACCAGTTTGCACACTGCAGCTTGCCATGACTATTTACACCACAGTGGTGCCAAGACCATCTCATGCTGTCCACTCCTCTGTCCCCACACATCTGCTTCCACTCACAGGACCACTTCAAGCTCAACCACCTCCTCGCCAGTGTTACAACCCCCTCTCTTAATATTGTACTTAAAACATATCCATATCCCTGATAGGATTGTATCCACACCAGGTGAGGCTATAAACCGTGCTGAGCCTATACAGTGACACAAACCAGTGGCACTCTCTCCATTCGTACAATACATATATGTAGCCGTCACTACGTAACTTACTCCATGCTATACACACCATCCACTTCTATACATTGACCTATACTGTGCTATTTTTCACATACACCCTGATCCTAGACGAACACACACACACCGGTAGCTCCTCATATTGTCATTTCTAGGCAGACACTGACACGTTAGACACCTCATCCACACCACCAGTTCTCAACACACATGAACACCTGCTGATAGTCCTGATACTGCATCTCTGTTCTCTGGCAAGCAAATTTTTCTTAAAAAAAAGAGCATGACCTTCCCATACACCTCTCCTTCTGGGCAATATGACTCATCTCCCAATATGTTATTGTTCTGAGTATACAGTCTGTCCTTACATACTTACACATAACCACTTAATCAATTTTCATATACCACCACCACCATTCTGTATATACCACCTGACCATTCTGTATTAACCAGGCATGGTTACTCACTAGTACATACAGACCCTCACACTTGCTCACTGCATCAGCACTCCCTCAGGCATACACACAAAATACTCAGTAATTGCTTATTTTTTCTGTTGGCTGTAGCCCCCTATCTGTGTGAGCAAACCACACCTGTACGGGTAACAACCTGTCTCTTCACATAAACTGCCTCCTAAGAGCACCACCTACTTTTGTCAAGAACAGCAGGTCCACATCACACAAATACCAGCACGGTGCATATGCTGCTATGTGCTCCCCACAGCACCACTATACTCAGCATCACCCATGCATCCTTACAACCTACGCATTTTACCATGCATACCCATCACCTCCTGCTGTTCACACATCTTGTTATCACTGTCTGCCCACCATCACAATTATGCATATTATCACTACCCACCACTTTAATATGCAGATACATGCAGCATTACCATCAATTGATTACAACCCATCATCAGGAATTTATTCTCTCTAGAACCATATATATCCTCTTACCCCTCATCAACACAGGCATCTATTCAAACACACACATGTAACCTCTCTGTGTGACTTTCCTCGTAGCAGTCATCACCTCCAGTCATACACACCTAGGCACTCCTGTATGATGATCATGTGCTCTTTGACACCTTGTCAAGGGTACTACATTTAGCACTTGCATACTTTTGCATGACCCTTACCAAGCTACTTCTTTTTCTTCTCTGTTTAAGAGCAGATTGTGAATACATGTAGATGTATATATACACCCCTACACATTATAAAAATAACCTTATTCAGTTTTTGGTAATTGCACACAAGTTCTATTTGGATGATACTCTTTGTGACTCTTGAGGACTTTCTGTATTTATATTCTAGTATAGAAATGCATTTATTGAGCAGCCTTTGCAAATGATCTTACCATTCCTAGGACTGTTCCTGTATATGAGGGTTTTAGCTGGATGTTTGAGCACTTGGAGATGTTATAGAAATTAAAATTTATGCTTATATTTGGGGTTTTAGAGGTTGTATATCCTGATGTGTTAGCATAAGAACTTCCAGCATACAGAGGAAAAAAAATATTTATATTTAACTATGCCATGGAAAAACTTTTCTTGCAATGTGCTATCTGACACTGCTCAAATCTCTGCTATTACATAAATTCAGTTGAAGAATTACCTTCTTTAAAGTTTGTATACTGGGAGAATATGAATCAGCTTTCAGTCATTGATATGAGGAGCATAGGTCAATAGCTGCAAACCCATCAACAAGAATATCTAGTTGATTTCAGCACTTTAGTCCATTTGAAGACCATAGTTCAGATATAATCCAATTTTTGTTTACGTAAGCATTTTTTTAAAGGGTCATTTACTTATGGAGCATGAATCAAAGGGTTTCCTTCTTTCATATTATTATAAATAGGTATTTAGACATTTTATTCATGGTGTTGCCCATTTCACATTACTTTGCCATCTTTGGATTTGGCCATGCCCTGCACCCAAAAGGGTCAGTAAAAACTCTTCTGTTGAAGTAGATGTGGGCATAGTGTTCTTTCTTACTGCATTTAGTCAAAATAAATTACTTATGGATTGTAATTCCTGCAACAGTACTAGCCCCATTAGGCATCACACACATACCTGCTTGACCAGTGCCCAGGAAAAAGAAAAGTGCACAGGAAAAAAAAATGCCATTATAGGCATAATTATGATAATGTACCCTGTGCTGTAGCATGCACTCAGAAGGTTTGATATCTCCATTCACTGAAGTTTCCTTTGGATATGGAAAATTTCTCAATAGAGAGCATCACCTTCCAAAAAGGAATTGTCTGAGTGCCTGCTTAGTCACTTAGATCGATTCCTCTAACAAAGGTTATAGGTATTAATTTACTGAGAATTTATAGCTTCTGATCTTTACACACGTTCAGTGTTGCTCAAGATTTCTAACCTCAACTATTTGATAAAGTATAAATGTTTGATTGGAAATAATGCATTCTGTTATCCCAATAATGATATACTGCCTTTATAAATACCAACATTGACATAGTTTCAACAATCAAAGATTCCTTTAAAGCAGAAATTCTAACACAAACCAATTCTCATTAGGGAACATGCTTAGAAAAACTATTTTTTTTAGCTCTTTCTTTTGCCTAGGGACTTTACCTGTAAGGAGTAAACCAGAGGTCGAAACTTGTGTTTATAATCCACCTGTCACTCAGTGGGGAAGGGCAGCTTGACCTTCTCAACACAGTCTGCAGTTTGGCCTAAGACGTACATAGATACTTTCCCGTTGCCCATTTTTGTAGCAACACTTGCCTCTCATGAGAGGGAGGAAAAAGAGTTACCGTTCAAAACAAATTTCTGGGCCATACTGGGAAGTCTAGGGCTAAGGCTTAGGCCATGCCTGGGGTTAGAATTAGGGTTGAGACAAGAAGCCTGTAGCTCCAGGTGCAGTGGGGATGCAAGGGGGAGGATCAATGGGGTAGTCTGTGCAAAGAGCTCATACCAGAACACTTGTTTGTCCCACAGAGATAACACTATGCATCTCAAGCTACAGTTCATCCCACACCTAGGCTTATTTTAAGGTCAGGAGACAGAGCCAACAGCAACTGCTGAAAGGGGTTGAAAAAGGGTTTAAAAGCTGAATTAAGTAGGGGAAGACTCCACAGATGCTATTCCCTAACAATTTTCTCCTCTGTGCTGTAGGCTGACTCTGGATAGGGTAAATTTTTCCACTACTTTTATCTAACCCTTGGACTGGGGCTAGAAAAGAGACAAAGCCAAGAGCTCCAAGGGAGCTGAACTTTAAGAGGGGTTGCCAAAGGATGAGAAGAAGACTGCAATTTTTTTTTCCTTGTCCACGTTCTCCTCCTGCAGGACATGGTTAGGCTGCCAGGTAAACATCCGTTCCAAGCACATTGTAGGGCTAGACTGAGGTGAGGCAAAGCCTGGAGCTCCCCATGATGAAGCCCTTCCCATTGATAACTGGAGCTCAATCCCTTATTTTCTTCCTACAGTTGAATGCTAGCCCGTCAGCTCCATCTGAAGTATTTGAGGCAAGAGGGCCAGTGGCAACTGGAGTAGCTTCCTGACAAACATTTCTCCTGATGGTGGGGTAAGTCAGACGCTCAAAACCTCTCACTTAAAAAAGTCTACAAACAGGTCACAAGGCAGATGATACCTTTTCTCTCTGTCAAGATACATTTCGCCTAGTGTCACTGTGTCTCGAGTATTGTGGCAAGAAAAAGGAAACAGTCATGATACTTAAAATGAAGCCCATGGTAATTCATTAAGTATTTAAACCTGAGAAAATATATGAATACTTTTCTTCAGTGTCTTTCAACTTTTGAGCACAGTGGTGATGTGGTAATGCATGAGACTGCTTTAATTTGCATACACCATGAACCCTAAGTAAATTCAAAAGAGGTTTTGTGGGCTAAGTCATTTCAGTGAGGTCCCACTGACTAATTCAATAAAGTGTCTCCTATTCAAACTGTAGACGCCCTGTGCACCACTCAAACCAAATGTTTCATAGATCTTGCTGCTGAGAAATTAATGAGTGAATACTCTTTTACAACCATATATTTCTACAGAATAGCAAAATATGATATAATTTGGGTAATCAATTGAATTATAGCCCGTTACAGTTTTGTTAAAAATCATTCAGTACCCATTTCAATTGCATATCTTTGGAAATCATACATTTTTCATGACCTTTTGATTAAGATGGAAAATTTTGTGCTGCATGAACCACTCATTCAATTTTGTTCTTACTTTTTGACTGATATCACTGGATGTGCTATGAGTCAGCAGAGATTTTAACTTTTCATTAGAACATCAACATGTTTTTAAAAACTTATCTTTTAATACAGATATTGTATCTTAGATGTCATGAATCTTGTTATCATTTGACTTTTAGCAGGGTGCCTAAACTTTACATCAATTTTAGTTATGATTGAAAATGAAGTGCAAATAGACAGATGGAAGTGATTCATTATAGTAGTGTGTTAGAAAGCATTTTCTCCTAAAAGAAAAATTTTGTCATTTATACCTTACAATTA
This sequence comes from Ifrita kowaldi, assembly GCA_013398055.1. Lineage (NCBI taxonomy): Eukaryota > Metazoa > Chordata > Aves > Passeriformes > Cinclosomatidae > Ifrita > Ifrita kowaldi. Next base: position 37,698 of record VZRS01008980.1, read on the forward strand.
ACTGAGAAATTGACAAATGTTCTGTAAAAACGGATGTGTTAAACAAGATTCATCAGAGAAAGAATCAAGCTGTTGCTTAGAGGATGCGTAAATGAATCTTTGTGTCTTGATCCAGTTGCATCTATTTCAGACTTAGCTGCCGAAAAAGTTCAAATCAGATGGCTGACAAAAGCTGTATTACATTGCAATTCTTCCCACTTCATCAGTTTTCTACTGTAGTAGTTAATAACTGGCACAAAGCACCATTATTTAAATCAATTATCTAGAAGTCATACAACAGCTTTGTGTCATTAATTTTTTCAGGAAGGCTGACAGCTGAGCACGTGCTGACAGCACCCTCCCAAGTTCTCAGGAGCAAGGTAGCTGCCCCAGCAAACGAGATATAATATAGTACCCGAATCTGATCTCAGACACACTTTTTCAAATCTGAATAATTCTGTCTACTGGTGGTTAACCAGGTTTGTATAAATGTGCAAGTGGTTGGATTTTGGTTTTCATCCCTTGTCTCCCTTCAAAAAGTTACTCAGTGACAAGTGTCAGTAGCAGCAGGTGCAACCAAAATGCTACCGAGTAAGTTTTGGCTGTAAACATAGACAAGGACAAATTGTATTTACAGATTTTCATCATGCCTAGCTAAAATGTGCCTGGATCAGGTGGTGAGATATTTGAAGAAAAAGGTGTAAGGTTTTCTGCTCCTTGTCTTTTGGTGAGATATTTCCCTACAGCAGATATTATTCTCTGCTGCTTCATCCAGCCTGATTTTGAAATAGCTCAGTTATTAGTCTTCACCAGACTCTTTACAGTAATTGTTACATTTAAATATATGCTGGTTGGATGCTGTTTTCCAGTGCTAAGTATTTATTTTGACAGTATAAACATTGCACTAAATGTAAGAGGAAAATGAGGAGTGATCAATTATAAATGGAGTGGGCTGGAGAGAAGGGGGGGTGCTGTTTGCAAGCAAATATCATCAAACAAATCAATAGATATTTCTATGACTGAAGAGTGCAAAGTAAATTTGTAGGATAACCATAGATGTTGCATGGCACCCAATTCAATTTTATCACCTATTTCATATTGGTTGTGGAAAGAGTCCTCAGTGTGTGAGTTTTCATTTAAAGGTCATATGAATAAATGATACAGATCTTCCTGATGAATAGCTTCTGAAACATATTTATACAGCAAACAATCATTAAAATCACTAGTCTTGTTAAAATTTGATTTTCATCATATTCTGATGTGTAATTGTTTCTTTTAACTTGAGAGTAATGGGAAGCTATTTTTATAATAGAAATGATAACACACAATTAAAGGGAAATATTGCTATTAACAACTGAAGCAGCAGTACTTGTCACACAGTGACAGCCCCGGTCTAGTTTGTGCTGCCTGACGTTTAAGTCCAGCTGCACAAGACTGACTAAAGAAAAGCCTAATCCTATAGTTAACTTTGGTTATCTCTATTACTTGTACATCTCTGAAAATGGTTCAGAATTTGGGGAACATTATTTTATACATCTAGCTGTCACTGAAAATATTTCAAATTTTTCTTTTTTTTTAAATCTGTTATCTGGTATTCTCATGTCCTGTGCTTTAGGTAGCCACCAAAGCTACTGCAAAAGGGTACACTTCTGTGTTTTGGATTCGGTGGGAGAATAATTTTGATAACACACTGATGTTTTAGCTGTTGCTAAGTGCTGCTCACCCTGAGTCAAGGAGTTTTCAGTGTCTCATGCCCTGCCAGTGAGGAGCTGCATGAAAAGCTGGGAGGGAGCCTGGCCAGGACAGGTGACCAAATTGGCCAAAGGAATATTCCCTACCATAGAATGCCATGCTCAGTATATAAACTGGGGGAAGTTATCCAGGAGCTGCTGAACCCTGCTTGGAGACAGGCATTGGACATTAGTCAGTGGGTGGTGAGCAGTTGCATTGTGAATCACTTGTTCTTGGGTTTTATTCCTTTCTCTCCCTCTTCTTTTCATTGCAATTATTGTCACAATCATTGTAATTATTGCTATTATTAGTATTATATTTTGTTTCAATTATTGAACTGGTTTTATCTCAACCCATGAGGTTAATTTTTTTTTTTTACTTGATTCTTCTCCCCACTGGAGGGGTGGGGAGTCAGTGAGCAGCTCTGTGATGCTTAGTTGCTGACTGGGGTTAAATCATGACAGAGAGTGAAATAATAAAGTGTGTCATGGTATGTAACACATATATTCACATTGTTGCCTCATAATGTGGGCAGGGGTCAAGGGGAATGAAGACATCTCTATGTTTTGAGTAAAGGTACTGTTAGTCATTTCCACAGGCAGTTTGCCCAATCTAAGTGTCCATGTTTTTCCATAATTTTATTTTCACCTCTATTTAAAACTCATAGTATTTGTTTTTCATTTCTTACCTATGTATATCACCTTCTTTTGACACACAAAACACAAATTGTTTTCACTTCCTTCATGCTAGCTGCCATCTTATTTATCCAGTTGCTGTAATTTTCCAACAGGAAATGCATTTTGCAATTTCCAAAATTGTCTAAGGAGAAGATGACTAGGTCAAGGTCATGAAGCAGGCAGGGATGGTAAATGGCTGTTTCATCTCTGTGTCACAATCAATAATGTACCTTATATCACCTCAGAGTGCAAGCTGAGTGCGATAATATGTGAATGAAATACAGAAAAGAAGGCAGTTTTTAAATACTTGCATTTGTTAGAAGATGTTCAGTCTTGAGCTCTTGGATTAGCAAGAGGGTATGAAAAGTAGAAGAATATTATAGACAGCATCCATGTTTACCTCCTATAATAATAATAATGACTCACATACTTTTTGGATCCTTTCAGAACTCATCCTTTGGTAGTGGGGTGGAGCTTGGACTAGCACAAATACAGTCCACTGATTTAGTGCCTGTTTGTGCTGGCAGGGCACGTATTCAGTTTTTGCACTCAGGCACCACTCCGCAGTGTGGATAAAACAGAACTGAACACTGATATTAGGAGATACACTCAAAAAGTGATCCAAATTGAAGCACTGATGTAGACATGCCCGGAGAGGTTTGGTATGGCAGGTCATGCTCCACTGGATATTAAAGGCAAGCCCTGGGTTTTACATATACAGAACACTATTTTGAACAGGAAGTTTGCTAGCATTTATATAAGGGACCAGAGACATTCTCTGTTCCCCTCAATCTTTCAAATAGTGTGTGCTGAGAAACAAAATTTTTAGACCACCATTCAGATGGAACTTCCATTTTTTTCTCTTTTCCTCCTTTGCTATCGTGCTGTGCATCTCTTCCCCAGTAGTTTGCACCATTCCCTTTTTCATGTCAAACAGTTTGTGGGGTTTGTACTGTTGGATCTGGTGGGTAATAGGACAAAGCATATATTTAACACACTTCTTATCCTGTGAAACCTGCTTGTCCACAGGATGCTAGGCCCTTTTTTCTCCCAAATGATGACTTTGCTACTGGTGCTTCTGAGATCAAACACATGAATAACTGTGGAAATTAAGATCTGTGCAGTGTGCAAGATGCCTTAGGAATAGTCTATGTAATCTAATATTCTGCTGTCTGAATGAGTAATGGCAATCACTACTGCAGGGTCTGTGAACTAAGCCCTGGGGGCTGTGAGCATGCCTGGTTTGTCAGTATGCATTTTAGTAGCCAGCAGTTCCTGCTTTTTGCCGCTGGGTAATCCTGCTGCCAGTCTCTAAGCTCTAGGGGAAACCACAGGGCTGGACTGCCGGAACAGAGGTCTTTATGTGTTTTCTAGGCATGGCCAAGACTCTTAAATTTTACCCTACAGCTCAGACACCAGCAGACCTACACAGGAGATGAGAATGGGAGACAGCTCTGTTTTTCAGAATTCAAACAGGCATACCAGTCATATCCAGATAAGAATCACTGTTTTGTTTTGTGGTTTTTCAGGATTCCCACGAAGACTTCCATGCAAGAGGAGAGGAATAAACCTAGATGTTGTTACTTTTTCCTCTTTTTTTTTCTGTTTTTTAAAGCCTAGAATGACTAAAAGATGTTTATAATTTTAAAGTTCTCAAAATAGGACATATGATATGCTGGTCCAGCTGTGGTAAAATTTTTACTGAATTAACTGAAGCCAGTATTTTATCTGAGGCAGACTGTGGAGGATGAACAAAGAACTCAATATTCCCTCTACTGATGGAAATAAACACATCACATTGTGCTAGTACATGATTGTCAGGTAATAAACCCGTGACTATAAAGATGGGTTTTTCTAATTAGACTAGAGAGAATATAGATATTGTACACCACATTGCAGCTTTTCTAGCTTCCCTAGACTGAACAGTTACCTGTAAATATGGGAGAATGTGTGGAGAAAAGCCTGAACTAGAGTATACCATTAATAGTGGTGAAAAAACCAACTGTGACTGCAGTTCCTTCCCATTTCTCTCTCAGCATTTCTTTCTGGAACAGTTTAAGGGAACAGCAGGCAGTATCCTGGTGGCCTGATGGACAGCAAAGTTGTGAATTTTTAGTTCTTGGTAATCATGGTCTCATGACCTCTATCATGCTGTGGGATAGGCAGAATTATTTTCAGACTTATGAATTTGAGTTGATCAGGAAGTGAGGATTTTATTTAATACTAACTACAGAAGAACAGAGAGGGGAGAATTTTCTGAAGGCATTTCTTCTGAATGGCCTTTTTGTTTCCTTCTGTCATTGTTAGTCCTTACTCATATCAGCTCTGATGCTGCAATCTTCACGCACTTCAGGTATCATCTAATGCCACAGAAGCTGATATGAAACAGATTTTGACTGTTTCGTTTGAGTACTGGTTGCAGAATTGTCCCTTTTCAAATAGGTATTTGGTATTGGATATTCCTTGATTCTGAAATTAGGCCTTCCAGAAAAAAAGAAAGGAAAATGTTCATTATTGACTGTGCATCATAAAACCCCTTTGCATATCAATTGCATTAGCTTTAACTTTTATGCATTAGCAAATTCTATTGCAGGTTTAGGGTGTAATTGAATGGGAATAATTCTACTGAATTCAGTCAAAGCATTATCAGATCCCTTTTCTGATGTGGAGAGGAAAATAAAAAACTTTGGAGACTCTTAACGTTTACATGATGTGATAATTTTAAATCTATCATTTGTTGTCCTGTCATATTTAAATAAAATCCCTTCTATAAAAGAGGTATAAAATAGATGCAGGAGACTGTTTCAGAAGCCCACCCCATCTTTTAACTTCTCATAGGCTGCTAACACTCAATTTGCCCAAAATTTTGCCTGAAACCTGTGTTATTTGGATGGTATTCTTAGAAATAAAATACCAGTCCTAAAGTTGCAGCATTGTAATTTTAAGGCGTATAGCTCTGTGGAGGAATAACCACCTTTGACGTCATCAAAGTGAGCTATGTATTGATTAATTAATCAGATTTCTGCCAAATAGTGAGTGACACCAGTACTTGACATCCTAATGGATAAAATCATCATCAGACATCTTTAAGGCCAATCTACATTTCCCAGTTTGGTCCGAATTTTTGTCTACTCTGCTAAAATTACAGGGCTGGAGAGTTACTAAAATGCATATTCCAATTTTTTTCAGGTCTGTTTAATTAAAAGTCATTGTGAAGCAACGCTGTTTCTTTCTGCAGCTATGCAGATATCCAGTGAATACACCCAGGCTCTCCTCTGCCAGGGTCCAAATTTCCTGCTCAGCAAGTTTCAGCAGTCGTAATTCACGCATGCTTCCCTGTGGACTGCAAGCTTTCCATCCTTTCCATACGTGACCATTCCTTCAAGAAAACAAGGTGGAAGTAGCTGCGACAACATTACTTGCTATCCCATCTCAAGAATGAAAAGATGATTTCATCATCTGTAAATTTTTAATTTAACTCAATATATTCCTTGCACTTGTGTGGTGTTAGTCCTGCAGTCTTGTTATTTGTGGACCTCTATTCTGAGTTGGAATGGATGGTAAGCTCTCAGTGTCAGAATTTTGATGCACAGAAATGGGCTGGTGAGATAGAAAGGTATGTGCTCCTGTAAGAGCTGATAATATGAAGAGAAAGTAAAAGGAAGATGGATTTTGCAACAACAACCATTGACCTTCTTTCTCCTTTTAGCAGTTTAATGAAGTTGGCTATGAATCAGCTGAACACTGTTGTAGTGACATCTTGCTTCACTGTAATTTTTGTTCTATGTATATTTCTTATATATTCAGTTCCTAATTTTAGCACTGATTTTGCTCTTATGATTTTATAGTCTGCATGAATTTATTTTCTTTCTCATAAGAAAGACAGTAAACAACCCTCCTAAGTGCAGTTTGAATTCACATATATGTACAAACCCGTTAATATTTTCCTGTTGTACTTGTCTGAAAGGCTTACTCTAAAGAATTTAATCTTTCCTATGGGTTAGTTTATTTAAAATGAATATACAACAAACACTACAAACCAACGTGTCAGTACTTTTAAAGTATTTAAAGATATATATATATATATATATAAAATGGTATTTTTAACCTTTTAACTTTTTAAAAACATTTAGAATTTTTACTTAACANCTATGGGTTAGTTTATTTAAAATGAATATACAACAAACACTACAAACCAACGTGTCAGTACTTTTAAAGTATTTAAAGATATATATATATATATATATATATAAAATGGTATTTTTAACCTTTTAACTTTTTAAAAACATTTAGAATTTTTACTTAACATTTTTAACTCTTTGGTGAACTTCTAGACCTTCTCAGCTTGTACATGGATGCAGGAAGATTTACTGGTGTTTAGAGACCAATAAATACACACCAAAAAGTTTGCCTTCTTCTCTTTATAAACTGATAACACGTTTAAGTGTACCCTGTATTCTAAGGGGTAGGGAAAAAATAGGTCTGTGAAACATGCAGTGTAAACTTTCATGGATCTGTCACTGGTTCATCACTCATCTTCTGGCATATTTGGAATTCAGATATCTTTATACTACAGGAAAGTATCCAGTGTTGCTTGGGCAATGTGAAACAGAACATAGTCTGCAACAGAAATTAGTCACGTGTATTTTCACAATTTAGAGTCAGGTTACATGCGAGGAACGTGACAAGGATGGTCCAAGAAGAGCCATCCTTTGCTTTTGAATATGGTTCCTTAAAGGGAAGAGTGATGTGCGTACTCTCATGACAAAATTGGCCAAAAGTCCTACAGATAGTTTAGAGAGCAGAAGCCATGACTGGCACTAATTGCAGATATTGTGCTGAAAAGATTTGTTTGGAACAAACAGAAATGTGAAGATACAGTTTGACTGCTGTGCTGATTGATCCTGATGTTAGTTTTAATCAAGTGTTCTGGTTAGAACAGCTGAAAGAGCAATGCTTATTGTTTCATTGTGGTATCGTTCCAGCAGTCTCCCTTGTTCTCCCTTATTGATGTAAAAACACAACTCCCACAGCACTGTCAGGGCAGGGAGCTTAATGACACTGAGACTGGCTTAGGCATTCAGGCTGCCAGATCTGGGTGGTAGCATGCATGCTGGTTTGTGTTTTCTTGTCAGCCCCAAAATTTGACCAAGCTTTCCTGTTATTCATCTTCATTTGTTCCTTGATTGATGAAACTTTGGCAGAGCTTTAGCCTCAATTTTTATCAGCAGCTCTATTAGTTTTACATTCTATATTAGGAATTTGGTTTCACATTCTAGATTTCGAGTCACTAAGATCTGAGAGGGAGCTGTCTTTAATCACATACTGCTCTTACAGACTATTAGTTTTACAGTAGCAATAATCCTGGTGAAATTGATTTATTACAGCAATTATGGCCAGTTTCAGGTTTGCTACCAAGTTAACTGCTGTCAGCATGCCCTTATAACTCTTTCACCAATTCCTTAATTATAAATAATAATTATAAAACACAGCATGCTTCAATGCTGACAAAGATTGACTATATTCTAGTATTGTGTTATCAATATGAGGGCAGTTGGGGTAGGTAAGCACTGTATGATCATTCAAGTGATCTTTATGACTTGCCAATTAAATAAGAAGTTAAATATATTTTAAAATTACCTAGAAAGCTTAACTCTTTCCAAGTCCCTCTAGTCAAAGATCAGAAAATTTAATTTTTTCCCCTGTTAGAGTCTACATGCATTCTACAATTCTTTCCCCCGTGTTTCTGGAAAACATTATGCCATCTGTATGAAGACATAGAGCATGGAGTAGAAGAGCATAGCATTCCCAAGACCTGAGATTATCAGCTTTGTTTTTGTGTTCTGGTCATACCTGATGAATTGATAGAGTATTTTCACAGAAGTGGCAGGAAAAAGGAAAATTCTCCTTTTTCTTTGCATTACACAGGGAAGGCATTGTTCACCTTCTTTGATCACATCGATATCTCCCTGATACAAAAGTATTGTAAAACTCAAGAACTGGCAGTGCGTGCTGGTCTCCTGTTCTCTGCCTATAGCATACAACAATTAACCCTTCTGAGCAAAGAGAGACTTCACTTTGATTATGCTTTGTGGTTTGAATATAAACAACTTATTTGTTCAATAGGAGGCTTGACTGCATGATCCCTATGAGGTGTAATCTGTATGAATCTGTGAGAACATCTTACTTTGTCATCTCTAACAGCATCAACTCTCTCTTCCTGTGCTGAGCTCCCACCGTAGTAGAGATGAAAAGGGAGGGGAGGAAGTGGGTGAGCCTGTTCCCCTTCCACCTTCCACGGTAACACATGATCCAGACAGAGGAATGTGAGCAACTATTCATTACAGCCTCCATTTGGGGTCTTATCTTTATTTTAGTAATGACTATACTAACATCCTGTGAGCCTGAGAAAAAAAAACATTTTCCTGTTATCCTGCCTAGAGACACGATAAAACAGATTTCTCAGCCTCAAAACTTTACAATCCAAAATGACAGAAAGCAGAGGGAAAAAGAGCATTACAAATTCTTCAAGAACTGAGTAAATGAGCACTGTATATTTAAAGATATTTTGATGTTTATACATTGGAATATTGGTGAGCTAAATATACATAGGAATATAAGACTCAGACCCATAATTTCTCTAATTACTGTAAATTAATTTCAATTATACTCAAAAATATTACAAGCATTTTAAAAAAGCTTTTAGATGAAAGTAGTTTAAGCCAAAGGTTTGTATTAATAAAATTTAATGGTTCTGTGCACTAGTTGTTAATTGGGTGACCTTCTACAGGAAGGACATTTGCATCTAGTCCATTCATATGAGCTTTATAAATGCAAGGCAGCAGAACAGTAAAAACTTGATGAGGCATTCCTTTGTCTCAATTTTGCTAAGCAGAAAAAGAATTCTCTATAATAAGTCACGACAATGGCTCTGTGGCCAAATACTTAGAGGGAAGAGGGCTGTTCTGAGTGCTTGTTAAGGGAGATTAATTCAAGCTAAATGAAATGGGAAAGATTACAGCTTTCCAAAGCAGTTACAATTAAACCTGACTAGCACCAGATGTCACCAGTTAAAGGAAGCACAGAGTGAGTGTGCTCAGCTTCACGGGATACAGTGGAGACATTTAATGATAAAACTCACCTTTCCATAAAATCTAGGCTTCTTCACAGTTAGGCACCAACCAAGCAGGGTTTTGGTTGTCTGAATTTAGTACTTTACAAAGGAAAGGGTTCAAAAGCTGAAACAGAATCTAAAAGCAGAAAATATACCAGCAACACCAGACTTACGAATCGAGTTCCTGCAGTTGTTCTGTAACTATGTAGGGGAATCAAAAATCTGTAGGTGTTATCCAAACAGTGATTAACATTCTCCAGATATATGAAACATTTTCCGTGCAAAAGTACAGAACTGTCCCATCTCTTCAGTCCATCGCCCAGCCTAGTGTCAAGGCTGGCAGGGTTCCACAACTCAGCAGTTCCCCTACCTTGTCCTCCTGAGATCTCCCAGCAAGGACACAGACATCGTGTCAATATGGTGAGAGAAAAATCTAATATGTGCTGTAAGACTGAGTTTCCTCAGAGAGCCCAACCTGCTCCAAAACATGGCCATACAGACAAAATTCTTGCACAAGAAGTGGAAATCCTCTATCTTGAGCCTAGGCTGATATGAACCATCATCTTCTAGTAAGACACCCAGTGTAGGATACCTGCTGTTGTGGATAGGGCATGTTCCATCTCAGATTGTTCACTCAGTTTTAGGATGCCTGGAAGGAAATTGTTACTCACTGCTGTAATCTCAGTGCATTTCAGCACAATCTATAGAAAAGGATCTGTGAGGGGCGGCAGCTTGCTTTATTTCTGACACAAAGCCTTCTCTCTTCTGCCTGTTAATGTGGTTCAACTTGTAACGTAAATGGGTGATAAATACGAGTGTGAGCTGCTATCCCAATCCATTTCCTTACCCATTTTAGATAGACTCTTGGCTTCTTTAGTTGCTGCTGTAGCATACCTTTGCATTTGTATGCTCAAACAACCATGCTAAACAAAGATTTATTCGTATAAACAGTATCTGATGACACCTTATGACAAAAACCTGAAGAAATAGATGCAACAAACAGCTTCTTGATATTTAAGACTTTGCTGTTGCAACCATTTAAGCACGTAATTTATTTTAATAAGTCCACTGCTTTCACCGTGATTATAACTGTTAACAAATTTAATCACTTATATAATAATTTCAGGACTGAGGCTGAAATCTAGAAATGAAACAACTGCATTAGTATCTATCATTTCTTGCAGAAAAAAAGGTATGGTATTTGTAAGGCATTTGAGGTGCATTTTCTGCCAAAAAATCTTGGGGTACACTTACCCTTCTGCTACATCCAATTGGTAACTTTTCTATGAAATAAAAGAGCTGCTAGATGGCATAAATGTATCAGACACGTCAACACTAGGCTTTATGGTGACTTCAGCTAAAACACATGAAAATGCTTCTTTTTTATCTCTGCTTCTTTATTATTAGAGATATTTTTAAAATATTTCTTAGCATCATATCTGGCACAATTCTTCATGAAAAGAGCTAATAATACATTTACCAATGCCAACATGCGGTTTTCTTTGATAGGAAAGTAATGAAAAAAAAAACTATCATAACCGCATACAGAGGAGGATTTTGCTGATCATGTTCTGTGATGGGGAAATCTGAATTGGTATATTGCAGTCTGAAAGGGAAAAAATATAAACTTGGGAAATGGAAAGAAGTAACTGATACATTGTGCCCCTGCCCCCTTCATCTTTCAGTCTGGAGCTGAAAAGTCTAAAAAATTCATCAGCTGCAGCTTTCATGCAAGCAGGCAGAAAATAGATGTCCTCGGAGTCAACCCAATATTAGGGCTTTAGAGATAAGGACCAGTGCACTGAATTAAAACTGGGCTCCAATGGGTAGCAAATGGACAATTTAGAGATTACTATAATGTTTTTCATCTATCTTTTCTGGCAGGCCACTGCATTTTGAATCAGCTACAGTTTCCAGGAATCCTGCAAGCTTGGTCCTAGCAGGCATCACTACCTCCTGTGACAAAGACGTCACCATCAATCCGTGTATGTAACTTTGCATCTTAAGGAGAAGGCTGCAGCCCTTTAGCCTGCCCAAATAGTAAAAGGCTTTTCTGCTACAGTTGCTACTGGAATACAAGAGCAAAAATGAACTAAATCACTCTGGAAAGTAGACAACTAAAGAAACATAAAGTGTTCTGAAGCTTGAAATATTACCCAGTGATGTTAAATCCTATAACTATGCTGTTATTCTATTATCTTAATAACAAATCTTTTTTCTCAAATATCAAGAAGTACTGTGAACAATGGCAGTAGCAGCTTACTGTGAAGGTGGCATTCATTGTATTTGTGAGAAAAGTGCAAATAAGAGAAATAAGACTTCTATAAAAGGACAGCAAAATGAAATGGGGCAAGAAAGATTTTTTTTTTCCTGGAAAAGGAACTGTACAGATGTATATATATACAGATGTACTTCCTAACCAATTAGCTACCACAGCCCAATATTGCCAAAATTCGACTTTGCCAATACTAAGAGAGTAAAGTGGTACAGATTTGCTACACTGAAAGTATGCAAATTCTAATCACAATCCTCAAGGGAAAATCCTCTCTTTGATGTTCCAGATGAATCTCATTAATCTACAACTGTCTATTGCACATTATCTATTTATGCGTTTTACCCAAGAGAGGAGGTTGTCTAATGATTTAGTTACTGCTCTCCCAGACTCAACTGAGTAACCTGACTCCCCTGGGGATTTTCTCTGTTCCTTTGCCCAGTCTGGTCCTAGACTGTTCTGCAAGTGACCTGGGCTTAGTTTCTCAGAATAACACAGGGAGGTGCTTGAGACCAATAGAGCTGCTGTCGTGGTTTTTAGTGGGATTCAGAATAGGTTCATATGCCTTGGACAAGAGAGAATGAAACACATACAATCAAAGAAGATGATTTCCAGAACCTAGGGAGCTGAGGAAGAAACTCTGGCATTGCCAGCCAGGGATGCTCAAGAATAATTTCAGCAAGTTGTGTCTCTGGAATGAAGGTACACATTGACTCCAAGCCTGTGGGATATACCTGTTTCTGCTCAAGCACCACCTACTAAATACTCTTCTTGGAAGCAAAAAAGCTCCTTTTCAAAAAAATTTTGATCCTCCCCAAAATATCCTGTTTCACAGGACTTAAGTATGTCACAGGAAAGCAGGAGACCCATTTTCAAACCTTCCAAACTTTATGTTAAAATACAGAGTCCCACCTTGTAGTCTGACACCAGAATATACCCTGCTGAAGCCATCCCGCTTTGTATAAATAATTAACTACTCCTTAAAATCTGAGTAATTAGCAGTTATTATGCCAGCGCCGAAGAAAGCACAGTGCAGTGAGAGGGAGAGTCAGTGTTGTTGGGGTTTGTTTTCTTCTTTAAGGATATGCTGCTTCGCAAATAATCTTTACCCCCTTAAACCATTGCTGAAATGCAAGATGATTCCAGGGACTTTCTGAACTTACTTGCTCCTGAGATGTCACAGCAAAGCTCAGATTCCTAGTTCCTCCATAGAGAAGCAGATCCAGGGCTGCTCCAGGAGTGAGGAACATCATAAGGAATCTAAAGTGTTTTCCTGGCCAACAGCATCCAAAAATAAGTAGAGCTATTTCAGTTCTCTTAGGGAAATACCCCAACTAATCAAAGACATTATTTCTAAAACAGAACACTCACAGAAATTTGCGTCTGTGGTACATTTTTTTAAAACTGATGCATTTGGTTCCCAAATAAGCTATAGTTTTGCTAATATCAGGGTTTTCTGGAAATGGAAATTGGGCATTAAAAACGGCTGTGCAGGCTGGAGTGCTCCCACCTTCACACTACCAGTGTTTTCCCAGTAGTGATAAGGTGGCAAACACATGAGTGTTACAACCCACACAGGGCAAGGTAGTTTATGCTATGACCTGAGTTCACGGAGTCAACCAAACTGTTTTCAGCTGCTGTCATTGTCTCTCAAAGTAACAATTTTGTCAGTATTTCGAGAAGAAAAAAAGCGTTGAATAGAAAATAAGAGAGAAAACCTGGAGCTAAGTTTGTGAGCAGCATTTGTCCTTTCCAATCACAGCCATAGGAGTATCACACTTTGAAGCCTTTAACCAAGAATAAAGAACATTTCCTGCTGTTTGGAGCACTCATGTTACATGATAAAGGTCTCTTAGCAGTTGAGAGGATTATCCTGATTCTCTCTTTCATCTGCCTGTCTTTTGTCAGACACAGTATTATCGCTTGCAGGCTCCAAGTCTCCAAGTAGTGGGTGGATTGCCTTTCCCTCGAGTATTGGGCATCCTTGAAGTACTTACACTCAGCTTTTTATCCTTTTCTGAGTATTATGCATAGCTCACACAGCAATTTAGGAAAGCAAAAAAAATTTTTCCTGTCCTGGGTTGTCAGGGAGCAGCAAGGACAGGATCCTAAGGAAGAGTGAGCCAGGAGCTGAGGGAGGTCCCAGCTCAGACAGTGTCCTCACTGATCAGGACACAGTCCTGAAGCACCTGAGCACATGTGCCGGTTTGGCCAAAATCTAGCAATATATCCTCTGGGAGAAAACCAGGTTACAACCACCCTTCCCCCCACCAGGTTGGGGAAAAAAAAAGAAATTTTCCTCGAAGGAAAGTGAAAGAGCTAAAAGCTATTTATTTAACATACACACAAGAAAAAAGGATAATAATACTAAATAATGAAATCTCTCACTGTAGAGAGAAACCTGGGAAGATTTCAGAGTCCTTCTGTAGGTGTGGTGTCTCTCCTCCTCGGAGCTGGGTGAGGGCCCACCCCCTCGGGCCTCGGGGAAAATTCTCCCGATGTGTTCTGATGTTGTTGAAACAGTCCAGGAGAGAAGAAGGGAAAAAACCAAAGTCCCAGGAAACGAAGTTCAGCTTTCTGTCTCACACCGGAGAGAGAGGCAAGGAAAAAACTGGCTGAAGAAAGCACGCAGGATGCTCCCCCCGTGCTACCGCAGCCAGAGCACACAGAGGAGTGAATCTCCGTGTCCTTGAGACACTGCTTTGAAAAGTTTGCTTGGTCCTTTTGTTTTTTTTTTCCCTCTCAAGCTCAGTTTAAAGACACAGAAAAGGCACAAAATTAATTGTTTGGCATAAAGCCGTGATAGGGGATATACATGATGGAGTCACCCCAAGACAGCACAGCAAGGCAGTGACAGGTGCTGGAAACAGGATCCATCCACAGCCCCATCCAGAGAGTTCCATCAGAAGCAGCAGGAGACAGGGCTGCAGACAAGACTGGACACATGACTGTAATGCAGGTCCGAAGGTCTCATGTGTGAACTGGGACAGGGAACAGACAACCCTGCAGCACAGCTTGCACAGGGACTGGGGGCTCAGGCCTGAGTTAAAATGGGGCTTCAAGGCCCATGGGCAGAAGATGTGGATGGGAGTCTCAGGAGAGTCTGGTCAGCATCATTAGGGTCACTGGTGCTCTCAGGGCTCTGATACGAACATTCTGTTAAATCCAGTAGAGACCCAATTCCACACATTAATTTCTACTCCTCTTTTTCCTTATAACCTCTGTCTTATTACTGACTTTCTTCCTCTGAGTTTCACATGTCGATTTCACTTTCAAATTGTCACTATGAAGATTTTACCATTGATACATTTTTTGATCATCAAAAATTCAGCAAGGCTCGCTCCTTTTAAAGGTTCCCCAGTGCTAGAATACCCCAGTAGGACCACAGCATTACAGCTCTCAAATGCAGGGTAAAGTGAATAAAAATAATTGTAACTGAAAAACAGATACTTCGTGAAAACTTAATTAATTGTATTAAAATTAGGAATTGCAGAACTTTATGTGAAGGCCCTACTAAGTACTATTGAAAATTTCATCATTGGTCAGATAAAATTCATCCATTCACAAATTGCAATGAATAACCGATTGTGTAAAAGTTTTAAATAAAATGTATTTAATGTTTTTTTCTTATATACGGAGTATATTTCAGATTCATCTGATTAAAAGCCTGAAATACTTTAAATTATGTTTCTGTGCTTTTTAAATTGAAAGCAAAACCTTGTCTACAAGATGCCACAAAAGCTTTGATCAAAAAAAAAAATTATTTATGAGTGCAGAATGACAATGCATAGAAGGAAAAATATACTGGACTGAATAAAAATGCCAGTAAAAGCTATTCCAGGGCTGTGATTGTGTTATTATCTTGGTTTAGTTTTTTCTAAACATGCTGGATCTTTTTCCTTCCTTGAGCTTGCAAAAATAAAAACTTCACTTTGATCTGTGTCTCATTCAGGGAGATGAAGATTTAACTTCTCGTAAGTGGACCTATCTGGGAAAAGACTTTTCTGAAACTCATAATTGCCAGAATGAGGGTGGCAGTTACTGAGATACAGGGAGAGTTACATATGTTTTGCTCGTTATCATGAGGAAATTCTTAAACTGGTGCAAATTAATTGCATTTAATTTCCAGCTGACAGTTATTAATAGTTAATACCAATCAAAAAAAGGGACTCTCTGATTTCCTAGGAATATGAAAGAAAGGTATGTCTGCAAAACAAGACTGAATTTGGTGTTTAACTTCAGATTTCCTGCTGACTGCTTTGATAGAAGGTTAAAATTGGTTATCCAAAACACTTTGACTGCAATCAGTCCAACCACACATAGTCCATTTGCCAGCATTCCTTGGAATTACATGTACAAATTCTCATGTTGGCAGCTGAAGGCTACAGAAAAGGAAGCAGTCCAGCACTTTAAACCTCATCCTGGAAAAGCCTGTACCTTTCTATTTTGGCAACTAAAACCTTTGTTGCTGTTGCTTTCTTTGTTGTTGTCATTAATGAGGAAATATCTGTGCAAAAGAGTATTTTCTTGAGATTTCATCCAACCGATGCCTTTTCTGTTGTTCCACTGAGCTAGTATGTCACCTCTATTTGCGATACGATACTCTGGAGAGGAGAATGAGGTCAACTGAACAAATATTTTAGCTTGTGAGTTCACTCAGTTTCTCAGCTTGACAAATTCAGAGGCTATACACTGCTGCTTTGCTAGCCAAACTGATATTTGTCACAATGTTGAAGTTTAAAAAACAGGCAGAAACGTCTTGGCCTGGGGAGGATCCATTCTGTATATTAAACATAAATGTAGAGCAGATACCACCCCTGCTCCACAAAAACATCAGTGATTTTGTGGGGAACTTGCTAACACAAATGTAGTTTATAAAATGCTAAATTAACATTGCAAACCCTTTAAGAAATTCAGCTTGCATTAAATTAAAACTTAAAGCTGTGAGTTTTAGAGCCCACTATACAGGAATCAAGAAACTGAGCAAGAGACACAGCACAGATTACATCCCAGACTCCTGTGCTGAATCCTTTCCTCTAAAGGAACCTGCAGATCAAATGCCCCCAAACTCATGTATCAGCAGACAAAAATTATTGCAGAAATTATTTGAACCCTTCAGCACTGATTAGATATGATTTATCATGTGAGATTTTATCTAGATAAATTAAATGAAACTAACAAATATTAAATGCAAGAATGTGCATTTTATAAACATTACTCGAAATTGCAATTCTGTGTTAAGTGAGGAAGCTGAAACTCATTTTGCAAAGTGATTGTGGTTTAGACACTGTACAAACAAGGAGCAGCCACCAAGGTGGCCTCTAACAGGACATGCATGTGCACAGAACATAGCAGTCTTCTCTCCGTGTCCCCTCACTGCTTTGCAAGGAAAGGGATAATGAGGGGCTCCATGTGATGGAGGGTCAGGTGCCTCGACTCCTCCACGGACTTCAGGCAACAGCCAGCCCCAGTACAGGTTGTACTCAGCCTCTACATGCTGATCACCCCAGTTCCTGAGCCAGCAATGAAAGATAAATTCTCTCCCACCTCTCTGGTCTGCCCATGCTGTCCATCCTTTGCCCATCATCCACAGAGGTGTGGGACAGACTTAGCACTGCAGAGTTTCTCACGCTTCTATCTTTTTATAATGAAGAGGAAAGAGAGGAAGTTCTCTGTAACTTGTTCGAAGACTTCCAAAGGGTTCATGGACACGCTAGCAGAACTAACAAGAATCTGATGTGGCTCTTTGTCACTTACTGCTGCGTGTTCCCAGATATAACCGGAGAACTTACTCTGTCCCTGAGGTCAAGAAAAACAAAGAGCAGTGGTGCCATTCTTATCCATTTTCCTGAGCCAATCTTAATTGCTTGTGGAGTGTGTTTTCTTCCATGGTTCTGTTTCACCACCCAGACCGCAGGCAGCCTGTACCCAAGGCTTCAATTTATTACAGACAATCCTGAAAAAGGGCAAAATTGGAAAATACACAGAATTGGCCCAGTGGAACAGAGTGGTAGATGTACATCCTTAACCTTTTCTTTTTCTTGTTTTTCCATTTTGGGGTTTTGGCTGATCAAATGGAGTCTGCTACTCCCACTTAAAACAAGAGCTTTCTTTTTAGGCCACATTTTCAATGGCATTGGTACAGAACTTTTAAGCACAATTTGCTGGGGTTTGAGTTCAAAGGAACACTTAAGCAATCTCAATCACAGAAAATCATAGTTTTAGTGGTGCTCTCTGAGTTAGCTAAGAACGATGCAACCTTATATAAATCTGTCAAGAAGCCCTTCAAAGTAAGAAAAAGCACAAACTGTTCCAGAGCATCCAAAAGGTAGTTTTCATGCTATTCTGAAGCCCCTGAAAATGGGACTGTTATCTCATCTGTGCCTACATATTGCCATGAATATGAGACTGAATTACTCTAAGCTCTTAAAAATCAAGTCTGTTTTCTCCTAGTAGGTAAGACAATCTAGAATTCCTCTTTCCTTTTTTTCTACTCCAGATAACTATGAAATGCTGTGAGAGAGCTCACAGTCTCTAAAGTAAGATCTTTCACCAAAGTTTTTTCGATAATTGGAGTAGTTTTCACCTTAATTATAGCACAGAAAGTGATTCATCCCAAAAGAAAAGTCAGGGTATTTAGAACAAGTATGTCTTGAAAAAACCACTGGTCCTTGCTGACCTTTTGCTAACAGTTCTAGTGTATCAGACACTGAATTGTAAGCTCCCATGGGAGTGGGGCACTGTGAGATCTTGGATTCCAGTTGGTTTCCAAATGTGTAAGTACAAAAAACCAGGGAAAATTGTCAAGACTTTTCCCGGGTATTTTCTAAAATATTTCGTCAGCAAATTCAAAAGACTGCTGCTTCTTTCAAGCTCTATACTTAGTGTTTTGTTACTCTCAGACTTATAGCATTGACATGATATATATTTAGGATAATATATATTGTCCAAAGAAAGAAGTCATTAGCTAATCAAAACTGATAAGCATATTTAAGCAATTTTTTTTTTCACTTACATGACTTCAAAATGGATGATTATTCTCTTCATCTGTGAAGAAAGAGAATGTGTCTGGTCTGGTTTTTTCTGCAGTTTGGGTTTTTCTCTCTCTGTTACAATGAATAGTTCAAAAAAGCAACATTATCAAGTGAAATAAAAATGAGAAAACTTGTTATAGATCATTTAATTATGCCTGACCTTCTCTCTAATATAATTTTGATAATGTGGGATTTAAAAAACTGCCGACATCAGTAAAGAAAGAGAAAGAACAAAAGGGTGCAACTCCCTTAGAAGTATTTTCTCAGAAGTTTGGAGCAGCACAAAATCCACAGCAAGCCAGAAAAGATAAAAGAGCAGCACATGTGTGTGTGTGCGCGAATGTGCATGTGCACACTTCTGAGGAAATGCCTTGGTTTTCAACTGTTTTCTTTCTTCACCTGTCAGAATTCTTTATCACTGATGAAAAACAGCCACATAAAATTCTGCACCCACAATGGCCACAGGCATTCTGGCCTTTTTTTGCTCTCATACTGATGTGCCATGCATTAACTGATGATTTTCAAAAGCTGTGAAAAGTTCATCGATGATCCAGGGGGATCACTGTAAATGAAAAGGGTTTCTGTAAAGGCAAAGTTTATAAACTAAGCATTTCCTTAGTTTATTGATTCCATTTATTTATTTACTTTATTTTATTTTATAGCATTAGTGAGATCCACTTGACAGCATGAAGTAGTATTTTTCAAACAGTAATGGTCAACTTTGTCTTTAAATGGAGACCATTCCATAATGTTACAGATAGATTAGAAACATGCTCTGATGAAAACAACCTCAGTGGTTGGGGCATTAATGGAGAGCAAGATATTCATCTTTCTGTGGCCCAGATGGGTGCCCATCCAGTGTAACCTGTAAAAGGTGGAGCTCAATGGAAGAGAGGAAGGGTGGAAGAGTTAGTTAAGCATGTAGTCCAGTGAATGCTTTATTCACAGATGGCCAGGCAGAAGCTGAAGAAAGGACAGTTAAGCTCTGTAACACCTTCTTCCAGACTTCCTCTGCAGAAACAGGGAAGGAAGGCATTTCAGACAAGTCTCAGATAACAGTGCACGAATTGATGCAGTTATAACCGTAAATAGAAGGTGTCTGCCCTACAAGGTGATTACAACCATTCCTACAAACAAAATAATGGAAAGAGGCCTCCTGTCAAAGGGGAAAGCTGAAATCAAAATGCAGCAAGATAATTCCTATCTGGTGATCTTGCTTTCACCTATTGTTTCTACGGTGCTCATAGCAGGACACCACAATCTGCCTTGCTTGGGTTTGGCTGTGGATGTTCCTAGCCTCTGTATCCAAGCAGGGTCCTGCTGTGCAGCCTCACTGCAGCATGTTTGTTGCAGCATCTGTCTCTGAACCTAACCTTCACTGCAGCAGAAAGGCATTTAAGGATTTCAAAACTGGAGGTGACAGCAGGTTACACATTCACCTTCCAATCTTCCCCTAATTTCTTTTGAAACGAATGTATTCATATTATCTTTTTTGCCATCCGCAGTTCATATTAATTTATAAACCAATCTGCATGGTGTGTATTGTTGCTCTTAAAATGTGCAGGTTGGCCACTTGTGCTAAATCCAGCACACTATTTCGAGTATAGTGATTTTTCATTCTGAATTTTTACACATGACTTTCTTGCTTTATTTCCCACAGTTGAAACTTAATCTTTCTGAACCTCATACCAAACACATTTGTTCCAACATATTTGACAGGAACTACAAATTGACACTTTTAGTTTGGTAATTACACTACAGATAATACAGATAGAATAAATAGCTATTGGTATATGCCTGACATTCATGTGCAGTTGTCGACAGCCTCATTCAACAAAAGAACTGAATACCTAGCTCCTTTTTTCATGTGCCTGCACTAATTTACTATGACCACAGATCATATTTGTTTTGGTTAGTGGAAAAAGAAGGTAATGATTCTGTATCAATCTTTAGAATACATTTGACCTCAGTGACTTAGTGCTATTTTGTGTTCTCCTTAGCACTCATGTCTTCTGTGGAGAAATATGTCTTAAGATGAGTCAACACACCATCGTAATTTATACATGCCTGTTTGCCAAAGACTGTTAACTCAAGAATGGTGTAACTGTGATTCCTTCCCAAATCCTGCTTACTTGATGGAGTAGCTGATTTTGCTTTGAGTTGTTGGGAAGTCATTGTTGCCCTTCTGTATTGAGTTTGATTCCTAGTGTGTTCTCAGACTGTGCACTAAAACCAGGTGAATATTCTTAAGAGATAACCTTTTAAAATCACCTTTCTTCTGAGTTGCAGTTATCACTCACCACCTCTTGTCTTATCACTTTACGGTTATAGACACACCCTCTAATTTATATCAGGGCCTATTTCAAAAGTGGGCTAATAAATGAATTTTCTTAGTCTCAAGTGTTGCAATTTTCATACAACACAAGGAAGTTTTCTTCAGATATTTGAAGCCCAGATGTAGTTGTTACAGCAATTAGCGGAGTGAGCCTATCAAACATGCAACAGAATTCCCTTTCTTCTCTTAATTTCTTGTATTTCATCTCTAAGAACATAAGTACTATTAGATAGATTAAAGCACATCTCTGAAAGTAACCAATAAAATATATAAGGGGAAAAGAGCATGTGCTGGAAAATACTTCATACAGAATATTCTGTTTCTCACAGTTGGCAATTTCAGGACAGCTTGTGACAAAAAGTCACACATGGGCCGTCGTAACTCATGGCCTTTGATGACTCTGTCCTTCATGCCATATGTCTTCCCATTTTTTTTGATGGATATATCTTCCAGAGACACGAATCATGATTTTAAAGTGTCCAAGTAAAGGTTGCATAACATTTGTAAGGTAGTCCTAAGACTAATTTTCTCTGTTGTTAAAACGTGCACCTTATTTTTACCTCAATTTTTGCAACTTCATCTTCCAGCTGTTGACTCTTCCTGTGCTTCCTGGATTGGAGAATTTTTGCTGTCTGTATGTTTCTTCCTAGATGGATGTCCAGACATAGTCATTGTGTACTTTTATATTTGCTCAGACAGTAGGCACGTACTTAGCCATACAGATCAGGCAACCTTTGTTTTAGATTCTGTTTTGAGTTTTGTTTTGGCTTTTGAACTCTGTTTTTTCTTCCAGGAGACTGAACTTGCAGCAGGTGAAGTACCTTCAGTTTAAAAAAAACAAAATGAGAAAGGAAAGAAAAATTAAAAAAAATCCCTTGGATAACTGTGGATTTTAAGTTTTCACTGGACTTTCAGCAGTCTTCCTTTCATTTAAGGTGCCTAAACACTTTGGGTTACTTCCCAATTTCCCTAAGAACAGTTATTTCCACTTTTTTTTTTCTGTGTGTGAAGTATCTGGAGGGTCTAAACCATTTGTTTACCTTTTTGAGATTCTAACTTGGTGTTTGCTCAGGGTCAGGGTCAGGCTCTTTCAGAAGCCAATAAGGTCTAGCAGGATTTCACCATGAAATCATAAACACCATGTGTGTTTTTATGCGTTAGTGCCCATTAATGAGTGGGTAAGTGTAAGGGAAAGAAAGGATTGGGAAACAAATGAAAAAGAATATGAAAAAGATCACTCCAATATACTATTTGCTTTTATACAAAATATGGACACATGAATCATGATTTGGACTGAGCTGCACTGTGGGATGTTATAACATACCTCTAAAAAGAGGAAGTGATCAAGAAATGCTACAGCTACACAATACACCTGAAAGCTTAGATAATGGATCCAGATGAAGGATGTTCAGAACATAAAACTTGAATGTTAAGTAGTTGACTTCAATAGAAATAATGCGTGAGCTGCAGCAAAAATTTAGTATGATAAAACTACAAGATATGATGCAGATCTGAAGCTGGTGAAAAAGACATATTTATTGGTGTGATACACCATGCCAGGTTACTGCAACAGATGACCTGACTGTAAGTGCATTGACAGATCCTGGTTGAAGCTTTAAGTGGCAGTAGTGACAAGTGATTAAGAACGTTAGAAACAACCTTCAAAATGTAGGTCAGCTACATGTTTCTCAATCCAATAGGTGATTATTTCCTAAGAACCAGAATATGATGTTTTTATCTCTGTGCTTAGCCTCCTAAAAAGAGATACCTCACACTATCAAGGAGATAGCAGAATCATTAAAAAAACAAACAAAATTAAGTCCATTAGAGAATTAGACTATTTACCTAAATACGTCTGAATTGCAAAAGCATAATACATGCAAAATAATTCAATTACTTCTTGGCATAATATCCAGTGTTCATCTTTAAAGATCAAAACATACATGTGTCTTATTTAATTGCAAGAAAAAATGAGTCAGCCAAATATAAAATTATTCATGACTAAAAGACTGTCTCAGAACAATTATCTTCATGATAAAGAATTGTGATATTGGCACAATATAAATTTGTAAATAACATTAGGCATAACATTTAGGTAAACGGTACACTACAACTTTGTTCTTTTGCTTTCCAAAATGAAGAAAAGATTCTTTCATCTCACACCTGCTTCTGAAGGAAGTAGAGACCTGAAATAGTAGGCTGAGAGACAAAGAGCATTTCATTCTATCCCACACAAATATCCTTTCAGGTTTTTTTGATAAACAACAGCTTGCACTCTATGTCAACAACATATCCTCCTAAAATTCTTAAGAAAGAATGTTTTATAAAAGAATTCACGCTGATCAAAACATGCATCATAAATAATATAATTAAGATCATCCACTATTTTAAAAACCTGCAGGAGCCTTTAAGATACATGTGATTTCTTCCTCTCAAGCCATGTGCAAAAATGTTCAACAGACACCAAGGACTTGCCCATTTACTCAGGGTTCCACATACTGTCTAACCATCCTTTTTGGGAGAAATCCAATTACGAAGGCTTATCTGAAGAGAACACAAAAATTGCTGATTTGATGACTCTTAATTTTCAGGCAATCCATCACCTCTTATGTTCAGGGGCACTTCTGCACAGCAGGTACAGAGAGCCATGCTGTGTCTGCCTACACAGAATCCCAAACCCACATCTAAAGGGGAGTGTGATGCAACAAATTCTGAGAGTGTGATCGGAAGCAAGAGATAATTTCCTGAGTGGACAGAATATTTGGTGAATGACTATACAATCAACAGCTCCTTCAATAGCTCTGCTAATGAAGGTAGGAGCACCCCAGTACTCCCTCTCCAGGGGATAAACTTGTCTTCACAGCTCTGCCACTAGAAGCAGCTATGTGGAGACTGCTGTGTTTGCTTCATGCAGTCAGGAATATGATTGTGAAGTCAGTGAAGATGATCTAAATGAACCCGCCTGATTTCTCAAAGGAGATGAGTGTGTCATTTGTTCCCAGGCAGACAGTGATGAAAACCTTGCCAGCAATTATAAGTAACTGGAAGAAGTAAAACATAATTAACATAGCTGTTTAATATCAGAGAGAGTGCCTTTTTACTGCCCGAGGAACTTATATCACTGAAAATGGTGTGAAAAGATAAGTTTATTTGTCACTTCAGTATTTCCCATCAGCTGTCACCCCGCTGTGACGCTGGCTTTGCAGATCCCTTTCTTCAGGTACTTTGATGTACTGTATAGGGGGCCTCATTGCCCATAAGACTATAGATTGTACAAGGCAGCCAGGCGTGTAAAAGGTGATATATTATCACTACTAAAATCTTGTGTGGATATAGCTGCAAATTCTTCAGAAATAAGCTCTTGTGAGTATATTTTTAATGGCTTCAGGTATCTGAAACTCAGTAGTGTATTATGTTTAGTTTGTAAGAGGTCACCTGTAAATGATGGTTTGCTCACACAGTAGGAATGAAAAAAATTGTTAGAAGGTGGAAATCAGAATAACAAACATAAAGAAAAGAGGCATTTTATATTCTTTAGCTCCTTGTGCAAAGCTGTGCATGTCACTTTGCAGGGAAATGTACATACTGGTCTTTTAAAACATACGGTGCAGAACTTGCTGCCTGTGAAAAAAGTATCCCTCTTCTCTTCAGACCACAGTCATCAGTCTCCCCCTCAGGTACAAATGCTTTAATCAGCCATTTGAAAAAAGCAAAAATTGAGCTGATTCTGAGCAACCCAGTTGAGAGTGGCATGGTACAGATTCTTCCAGGAGAACACTCTAAGCATCCTTTCAGATATTCTGATTTGAAAAAGAAGATCTAAAAATGATATTCTATCAGGATAGAAGCCAGTGGGGGAAACAACACTGATTTTACTGCAACAAGAATTTCAGTATTCATTTTTGGCATCTTGATATAAAGATTTCCTCTGTTCAATAGTATCTTCTTCCTTTGTAAATGTCATATTTGTGAGGCTGAAATTCATTTTGCTAAAAGAAAGATTTTTAAGGAGCTAATATAAAAGAGTCACTTTTTAAAAACAAGACTTCACAACTCTGAATAAAATTTATTAAACAAATATAATTTCCTACACACAAGCTTTTCATATCTGGAAACTTTATTTTGCAGGCATGCTGAACAATCAAACATGCATCTGTTTGCTTTGAGCTCAGAGGCCTCTTTGCACATGTAAATGATCATAAAATATGGCATTTCAATGCTTAGATTTTTAAGAAATGTGTTCCAATTTTTTTTTTTGCCATAGAGCTTGATTTCACTTATGCTGATACACATCCCTTCAAATGTATCTGTTGCAATGGTGTTGAGACCCCAGTTCTGTTCTTCTCCAATTTGATTATATAAGAGGCAAGGACATGTAAAATTTTACATGAAAATGCCATTTTGTATTATTGGCCTGAGGACTGTCACAACCTTTGGTTTTGTTCCAGTTTATATGGTCCTACTCTTTGAATTTCAAGCACCTTATTAGGTACAATTGGTGAGAACTAGGGTTTGATCTGATGGAAGTACAGCATGTTGGTAATGATATGCTTTGTTATGTGTTTTCTAAAGGCAAAGGGAAAATAGTTAGGCAGTTCTGTCGTTATATAGTATACCTACAATTAACACTTTCTTTGATTCTTAAATCATGACTTTCATGCACCCGCGCATGTTTTTTACTTTTTTAACCCTCACTGGGATATATACAAATCCCAGTTCCAACTGCCATCTAATAGACATGTCCCAGTTGGCTGAATGGGTACATAAAGAATTCAATCTTTGGCTACATCAGATTAATGTTAAAAATAAAGAGAAATCATGGAGGGGATGGTGCAGTCTAAGATTATATTAAGGGATGTAGGACTGCTTGTGTAAGTCTGCACTGAATCCAGCACAAACCTAGTCTTCCCTGTTATTACTCTTGTTAGTTAGGGCAAAGGTCTTGTGTGCAGGTCCTCCTGCACCGACACAAAAACTCACTAAATGACTCACTGCATCCCTGACCATGCCCTGTGAGGAGATGGCATGGCTGAAGTCACTGAAGTGGCTCCAGGCTGGGCAAAACACCACTCATTGTGCTCTGGCCATTGCTCACCCCCACATCTCTTTATTTTGTACTTCATTGGTAAGGTGGTTTCCACATGGCGAGGAATGAGAGGTGCCTTATAGATGTTTCTCAGCTGTTCTTTCCTCTCTGAGCTATGGAGTTTGCTGAGCTGCCAAGAATGAGCTTTTCTTGCAACCTCAGTGCAGAGCTGCCTACAAGTAGCATAAGGCAGCACAAACTTGGCTGGAAAATCAGGCTATCATTAGAAGTACAGGTTCAAAGAGAACTGTTTCATGGCCAGTTTTCTAGCATTACTATATGAAAATGTGTCCTTGAATTCTGCTCTTTCTCTAGCATATTGACTGTGGAACTTCATCACCAAACAGGTATTAAATGGGATAGTGAATTTCACTCTTAGACATTTTGTTAAGTTTTCTTATCTGAATAAACACTTTGCATGAAAAAGACAAAAGGCAATGACATAGTGACCATTGGAGAGTATCCATTATTATGTAGACAGAGTACTTACACATTTTTGTTGTTGCTTAAATTTCAGTGCCTGTTTTGTAGTTTGTGTTTTTTAATTCATCAGCCTGGGAGACCAAAATCATAGAACCATAAATCATAGACTATTACAGGGTTGGAATGGATCTTAAAGATAATCTAGTCCCAGTCCTCGCAGCCATGAGCATGGAGACCTCCCACTAGACCAGATTGCTCAAGACCTTATCCAACCTGGCTTTGAACACACCAGGGTTGGAACATCCTCAACCTCCCTATGCGACCTGTTCCAGTGTCTTACCACCAGTAAAATGGGTAGTAGAAGGGGGGAAAGGAAGACATCTCAAAATAAATCATGTTGAAGATCTCTTCTAAATAGTTTTATTTTGTTATTCCAACTTTCTGACATACCTAGTTCAAATTCTAAATTGACATCTGATCATCTGGCACCAATGCTTGTTTGAAGTTGCTGATTACAGTTCAGATGGAGGCAACGTTTCTATTGGCATGCTGGCACAACTTGCAGAGTGAAGGAGTTCTGCCTGTTTCTCAGTATCACTACTGAGTCATAGCGGAGGGGAATACACATTAGTGCTGGCATCTGAGTGAGAAGTGGTGAGAAAAAATATTTTTCTAATGTGTTTTGCAAGCAAATAAATAAGGAGAAGAAAAGAACTCACCATTTACAAATGTTGCAGTGAACTGGAGATGAAAATGTAAAAACGTAAAAACCCTGCACAAAAAAATTGTAAGACTGTCTTGTGAAGTTTTGTAACAGAAATAAAAGAATGGTATAAATGTACATGGAATGCAAATGGGCATTCGTAGTTCAGACGTGCATTTGTGGGGCCATGGAGTTGATAAGAGGACTGGAGTACCTCCCCAATAAAGACAGGCTCAGAAAGTTGGGGCTGTTCAGCCTGGAGAAGAGAAGCTTGCATGGCGATCTTGTAGCAACCTTCCAGCATCTGAAGAAGGCCTGCAGGGAAGCTGGAGAGGGACTCTGTCAGGAACCGCAATAATAGGAAAAGGAGCAATGGGGACAAATTGGAAGAGAAGAGGTTAGATATCAGGAAGAAATTCTTTACTGGGAGGGAGGTGAGGCACTGGAACAGATTGCCCAGGGAGGTTGTGGATGCCCCATCCCTGCTAGGTTGGACAAAGCCTTGAGCAACCTGGTCTAGTAAGAGATGTCCCTGCCTATGGAAGGGGGATTGGGACTAGATGATCTTTAAGGTCCATTTCATTCCCCTAATATTCTGTGGTTCTATGATTCTATGTGTGCGTGAGAGCTCCAGAAGAAACATTAGGAAAAGGTTTAAGGGAATCACGTGTACTGTAAGACTTCACAGGACACTGCTCCCAGGAAACCTTTCTCAGAAGCAAAACTGAGGCACAGATCTGAAAGCCTGTGCACTGATAAGACCACAGCATGGAAGACCTGTCAACTGGACGTCTGTAGCCAGCTCACACCAAATCACATACACTTACCTTATTAGTCCACCGGAAAAACAGACACAGATTTCCAACATACAAGGAAGAACAGATAATGAGATACGGCTTTTTTGCAATTTATAGAGACTGAAATAAGCAAGATTCTGAAGCAAAGAACTGTCCCATAAGAACTCATAAAGACAGTAAACAATCTGCTGCCAAAGTGTTTCACCATTGCCAGTCAAAAGAGCATCAGAGGTGTACAAGGACTCAGTAGCTCATGTCCTCTGTGCTGGTGCTCCTGGCCAGAATACTTGGGCACACATGTCCTGGTATTTGTGGGTATAGGGATGTGAGACTGTGAGGGAATAAAATCTGAGACCAAATGCATGATAGTTGGTAAAATCAAATTACTTGGATACTATAGAAATAAATGTTTACTTCCCCTACACAAATTTTCACATTTACCTTTGTTACACTTTCTTAAATGCAGCATGGATTCAGTGATTCTTGTAAATTCAAAATACCATCTACTTCATTATTTTTATCTAAAGGACAAAACCAAGAAGGATTAAGCTAAAACTTTTCTGTATTTTCCTGCTAGAGAAAATACATCTCTCCCTTGGTGTTTGTAGGCTGTCAAAAGAACACGCAAGCATAACTCCATGGCCCCCCACAATGGCTCTGTGACAGTCCTCAAAACATTGAGCTGTTTTTCTGAACTAGAAGGTAATTTCAGCATCATCATAATTTTGACTTTTGGGTTTGTTTTATCCTTTAATTACCTTTTTGTACAGGCTATAAAGGCTCCCTTTCAAAGGAATTAAACAATTAATACATTGTAACCAATTAGATGTTTTAATGGACTCAGTGCCGAGACTTTTAAAATTAAAGCCTGTCTGATCCCCTTGTTTGCTGTGTGATCAAACATAGCCTGATGTCATGACAACTCGCTTGGCCTTGTGTGACTCAGTTTACAGACCAGCTGGAGCATAAACTCGTTAGAAATGCCCACAGATTTTTGTAAACAGAAATGGTGAAGTCACCTATTCCAGTTTCTATATGACTGAGCTAAAGTAGCTGCAACACTCTAGAACTAGGTGCTGTGCTCAGCTGGACAGGTAGATATCTGGGTAAAAATGATGGCCCTAAGATAGCAGAATAGACACAATTTAGGTTGGAGAGCATTGCTTTTTCATTCAAGAGAACATGAGATAATGGTCTCAATTATGCTTCCAGGTCTTGCTGTGCAGCTGTGTTAGCTTTAGTGGGAACAAATGAATTACATTTGCCTGACTGATTCTAAAATCACAGTTGTATGTCAAAAACAAGGTTCTCTGCTATTAAACTTCATGAATCCAACTCAACCCACACCAACCTGAACTGGTTAATGAAGGGAGATTAGATGTGAACTGCCGCTGGAATTCTTCACTGGTTTAGGCTCTCAAAGACTGTGATCTTACTCACTGGTTGTATGATATAGGATCAGTAGTGTAGGTTAAAGGATGGTATGACCCCATTCTCTCCCTTGACTTGGGGCTTTTCTGTATTACACCAAAATGTGGATTTATTCTGGCACTGGAAGACATCTCATCTGACCAGACGTTTATTTGCTCCCTGAGCATGCAGTGCCATTGTCACATCAGCATCATAGGGAAGAGCAACTGCATGAGGTGAATGTCACGTGGTGGGAATCTGTTGGTGAGCTGTGACACATACAAGCATCCAATTACCTCCTGAGGTAGATGTCATGTTGCTTGCAGGAGAGGTGATCATCTGACAGGACAAAGCCTCAGCATGTGTTTTTGTGCACTTCCATAAGCCATCTGTGATTCATCCTGCACTTACTGAAGCTGGAGTTTTATCTATGAGTTTTTTCTGATGAAGTACAAAACAGTTGTCATGAACTACCTCCCACCTAATGCTGCAAAACTGTCAACATACTTGATAGACCCACTGAATTACAATAGTAGAAGGGCAAATAAAACAGCAAGTCAGATGTTTTTTACTCAAATTAGCCCTTATGGTAAATAAACTTTACTATTGCACTGGTTAAGAGGTGAGGGCCAACACTTCTCTCAGTTACATTGATGATAAGCAATGCTGCCTCCATAATAAAAATGCTCACTAGATGCCAAGTTTGCCTGAACCAGCTGTACCAAAATGTGTTTTCACACTGTCAAAAATTATAGTTCTGAATTTGGTTCTTGTAACATATAGGTCAGTGAATAAGGTGACATCTCATGAACCATAAACCAGTGGAGATTCAAAAAGACACTTTTTTTTTTCCAATTAAATATATTATCTGACTGTACTAACTTCAGAAAAAGATATGCCAGGGACCATCAATTATGGTGAACATAGGTGTTCCAAGATGAAGTATTAGTCAAAATAAATAGGGGTCTACTCAGTAGCTGTCAGGCAAATTTTCCAGTGGTCTACAAGGATCAATTCAAGACTTATTAGCATAAGATGCAGCACCTTCTTAGACAGAAACCTCCTTTGTCAGATGCAACCTCTGTCTAATGATACGTGAGGGATGACCAGGGCTTACATGAAAGAGAACAGCAGAAAATGAACTTTGGAACAGGTGAATAATTCTGCAGTGCTGTACCCCAACATAAGTGTGATTCACTCAGAGGTGCAATTGATAATTATCAGTTTTCTTGCATCTGCATTCTCTTTTTTCCATTTTTGGTCAGCTCTGAGTGCCTATATATATTCTGAGGTTCCATAAGTTTTACCCTCTCTTTACTTAACGCTTTTGTCTTTGATGATTTTAAACATTTATTTCCATCACGCAGTTGCTTAAGATTTCAAATTTCATTTGATGACAGTATGTTCCATCTTCTGTATCTTGACTTCCAGTTACTTCCCTGTGGCAAGAACTTCACAGCATTCTCAGGAAGAAAGTTATGCTTGGGTTAAGCAGCAAACAGACCTTCAGATATCTCTTTTTCAGTTCAGTTTTCATGATATTATTAGCATGATATTATGAGACATCATACACCTTGTTCATTATTTTCCATAGTCAAGGACAGTCCCTGACTCTGTAGCATGTTAAGTATCAAAAATTCTGCTCCAACTAGTTCCTACTTCAGCACAGTGATTTTCTGGAATGTGACTGGTAAGAGTGTGTCAGAACACTTTTTATATCACACCCTTGTTTCCACTTGTCAAAAGTCACTAGATTGCATCTGACAAAGGAAATTTTCTCCCACATATGCAGCATTTGGCATCATCAGTCCTTGAACTGGTTCTTGCAGCTCCATGAAAAATATAGATCTCAGCTCTTTACAACCCTGTCACATATTTTGGGTAATCGCTCCTCCCAGAGCCAGCAGTGGTAATCCACTGTTCCCACAGCAACCAATCTTCAGCCTGAGAGGCCATGCTTATTACCAGACAGAGCTTACTCGTAGGAATGCAACCAGTTTATTGCTCTAAAAGGTCCCCCTTTCCACAATGATATAGGCAATTAAGTGTCATGGTTCAACTTCAGCTCGCAAATAAGTACCCTAAGTACCTTGCGGCCACCCACTCACTTCCCTTTCCCTGCCCAACCCCCACAAAGATGGGGAGGAGAATCAGGAAAGAAAAGGAAACAGTTTATGAATTGAGGTAAGAACATTTTGATAACTGAAACAAACATAACATTAATTGTAATAAAAATCAGGAGAGAGAGAGATAAAACCAAAGAACAAGTGATGCACAATAAACTGTTCACCACCTGCTGGCCAATGACCAGCCTGTCCCTGAGCCACAATCACCATCCTGCTCCCCCCAGTTTATATTCTGAGCATGATGTTCTATGGTATGGAACATCATTTTGGCCACTTTGGTCACCTGTCCTAGGCAGGCTACCTCCCAGCTTCTTGTGCACCTCCTCACTGGCAGAGCATGAGACACTGAAAAATCCTTGACATAGGGTAAGGGCCGATAAGCAACAACCAAAACATCAGTGTTACCAACATTATTCTCATACTGAATTCAAAACACAGCACTGTACTAGCTACTGAAAAGAAAATGAGTTTTATCCCTGCTGAAACCAGGACACTAAGGTACAGAGAGTTAAAATGTAATTAAATATGGTTTTAGTGGCTACCAATAAAGTTTAAGTCCACTTTCATGCCTTCATTATCCCTTCTATTCCAGGCCTCCATCAGCCATGAGGCTGAAGATGGGACTATGTGATCTCCCTAACGGCAAACTCACTCTGGTTACAGATGGAATTGAAGGACTAACTAGTGAGTATAAACCAGAATCACAGAATCCAAAGTTGGAAGGGATGCACAGGTATCAACAAGCCCAACTCTTGGCCCTGCGTGGGACAACTCAAGATCACACCATGTACAAGTTTTAAAGACTTGCCATTTTACTCTCCTTTGTAACATCAACTAAGATTTGTTTTATCTGGTTTGTCTTGGACAGTGATGCTCATAAATGTGGAGTCTATCACCTTTAATTTGTTTATTTATATGAGAAAGCCAACTTTATTCAGTACAAACACTGCAGGAGCTTTTGCATTCTTCCAGGGGCTGAATTTTATCACTTCTCTGTGCTTTTTACTGACCTGAGACAAACTGGTTTTTTCACCCAGATAAGCATGCTTTTACATGCCGTCTGGCTCAGGGCACAGTAACTGCATGTCCCAGTGTCACAAGAACAAAATCTGCTTATTTCTGGAGTTTACAGAATTAAACATGATACATTAAAGGACTAAGTGTTGAAACTTGAAATGTTCTTGACTGAGCAGCAACTGCAGTAGTGAACTGTAAATGTTAGAGAATCTTGTCATAGGTAGTGAGAGCTGCTCTGTCTTTGCCTGCAGTTCTCATTGAGCAATGACTAGGCAAGTGCCCTAGTTGAGCTATTTTGTTTTCTAATTTTCTTGGCTGTGCAAACTACTTAAATGTGTCAGAGAAAAGTACCAGTTGAAGGACTGAACTATTCTTTCCCAAAAATCACTGAGGTTGAAAGCTATTAAGGCATTTTACTTGGAAAACTCAACAACTATAATAACACTCTGGAAACATTCATAGAGGTATAACATAAGCAATAAGAGGTATTTTATTTCTCCATTTGCCATCCTTGAAGGATGTAAATATCTTACTTTGAATATGTTAAAGCATACAGCAATCTCCTTGTGAGATAATAATATATTATTTTAGCTCTGCTTACTCTTAATCACCAGTTCAAATGTTCATTTAGACTGGCCTTTCCAAATGTCAGTGTTTTAAAGCAAAATTTAAGGGGTGTCTTAATGCATCATTGGATTTACTATGCACAAAAATCCTGACCCAAAGTCCTTTGAAACTCATTAGAAGCTCCCATTGACCTAATAGCATTAGGTCAGATCTATAATTACTAGAACTGAGGCTAACTCATGATTTTGTATCTGTGCACAGACCATCTTTTAAGAGTGTGCAGAAGTGGTGCTAAGCTGGGAGCTCAGTCTCACCTTGAACATTTGAATTGTGTAAGGTAATGGTAATAAACTGCATTGTGTTACATACAGAGATGTATGGATCTAGAGGGAGGGTTGAAGTGAAGGTGCTAGCCAAGATCTCAGATTGCACAACATGGCAAAGTCAAAGAAACAGCTTGCAGGAAGGAGCAGCACTCAGACTTCCAGTGTCATTTCCTTTTCTCCCATAATTTAAAAGCAATGGCATTTCCAACTCTTCATAGTCTAGAATGAGTCTCTCAATGCAAAGAAAAATGCTCCATTTTCACAGACCAAAGCTAACGTTCTTTCTAATTATTCCCAGAAAGAAAAAACTACCTACAAGAAAATTACATACCAGGAATTGCCAAGAGAAAATGAGGTGATAGAATCTTTCCCTTATTATACTATTTTTGAGACTAAGTATAGTGAAAATAAAGTGCTTGACACTCCAAATTCTGTCTGCTTTTTTCTTTGAAGGGCTCTGCTCATCCTGTGTGTTGAAGCAGAGAGATACAATTTAGCAGTGGGTTGCTTTTATATGAGATGTATTTTTCATCTTCCTCATGAAAATCTGTCTGTATCTTGGACCTACTGAATAGCTCAAAATGACGACAATTCAAGCAATAAATCCCTTCAGATAATTGATATGTACAATTCCAAGTACAGTAAGTGAACAACAAGTTTCTGCTGCATCCAAATTTACAAGTATAATCAGATTATGGAAGTGAACACCACTGAGCAATGGGACTCTGCCCAGCTGCAGAGACTGCATGGTGGCTGACTCTCATCCAAACAATGGCAGGCAGCACTGTCCTATCATTATAGCACAAGGCACAGCAGAAAGGAAACATGACACTGGAAATAAAACCATGGTGATCACTTTGTCAGAAACGAAAACTTTTCAGACTGCACAGTTGCATGAGCAAAGACACTAGTGAAAGGAGAGTGCTAGTGAAATAAAGATCATTTTCAATTGTGCAAGTGATCATTAAAGCCTCTGCAGAGGGTCATTGTACGAAGTATTGTTTTGTGGAGATTTTCATATATTTCTTTCATTTGATATTGGCAACTTTATTGTTCCTAAGGAGTCATTTTCTTGTCTGCTTTGGGAAGTTTTGCTTTCTAAACAATCACTTGAGAGTTTTTTGCGTGAAATACTAACATCAGCCCCAACTTCTTAAAAAAAATCAGAATGCTCAAAATAAAGAATAACTTTTCCAAATGGTTCAAGTACCTCAGCAAACCCTCAGATGAAACTGCCTTCATCAGAAGATTATAGTGCAATATCTCTTTGATCGGGCTTGCATTATGGAAGTGGTTTTTGTTGTTTGTTTCTTTTTCCCCCCCTCAGTTCTATTTCTAGCCCATTTTAAATGTCAATACAACAGAAGAGAGGGTTTAAAATTTGGGCTTGGTTAGACACAAAACAGCACTTGCTCTGTAGTTCTTCACATTTTTCAAAATGTTCTGACATAGAAAAATTATTGTTATTATTTTTCCATCTACTAAATTGATCATAAAATGTTTGCTACAACATTCCCAGTACAGAAAATATGGTTATTAAAAAAGGCTGGAAGGTATTGTATTAGAGGCAAAGGTGCATTTCAGAGGTGTTTTGGTTTAGTGTGAAGACTATTAAGCATTATAGTGTCTTTACTTCTCTATAGTGAAGTGCTATTGATTTCTCCTTTTGAGATGCTAATCTCATAGGAATTACTAAGTAAATACAGTAAAAAGAAGGCTTTCTAAAATTCTGCTTACAATAGTAAACATTAAATACATAAAGACAGTAAGTTAGACTTTCAAAATTAAACCTTAAAAAATGCTTTCAAAGAAAGCCATTCCCTCCAAGAAGGGGTCTTCAGAAAGCAAAAGTGGTTCTATGTCTCACAGCTCTGCATAACTTAGTGTGCCTGAATTTGTTTACTGCCCAGAGGCAAGGCAGTGGTGCCATCACAGAATCCAAGTTGGCTAAATACATCTGAAAATCTGGCTCAGCTATGCTTCACCACGCTACAGATGTGGGCCAAAACAGGGCCAAAGAATTCAAAACAGGTTTTTGTTTTGTGCTCAGTTGGCCAAAAACAGGATTGAAAAAGAAAGGGAGATGTATGACACAGTTACAAGTACCTTTCTTATTTTTACCTCAACAAACGTTTGTTTGCAGACCAACAATGGGCTGAAGAGGGACCTGTTTAAAAACAGAGTGCCTAGCCAACGTAAATCTGCCTGACTGTGAAGGAAGAGGGGATAGCAGTGCTATCCCCTTGACGTCCAGCTTGAGCATGTGGGTTCCCTTTCTGTGGAAAACAGCATGGTACAGGTGAAGGACAACCTGCCATCCTGCTGTCGAGCCTTATGGAGTGATTGAGAGAAAATCCTTTAAGTATTATCTTTGTGTTTTGGGAACAGATGTTCTTTGTCCCTTGTATGTAGGCTGTGAGGTTCATGCAGAGACAATTTGCAGAGAAGTCCTGATAGCCTGAGAGATCTGAATCCAGCCCCCATTGATTTTTTTAAAAAATACTGTCATACAACACCACGCATTCAGTAGAATCCCTGCTACAGGGCAGTGAGGTAGTGTCACAGTTTCAACATGCCTGAGGCAGGGAGGAGTGGAAGGAGAGCTTTGCGTGCACAATATGAGGGACCCGCATGGCTGCAGAGAACTTTGGATTGGAATGTCTTTTTCAGGGCAGTCCTCCAGAGCTATTTTGTGGAACAGAGGAGATGTGAGCACCATGAGGACACTCTCCATCTTATCCTTTGGAAATAGACCTCAGCTGGTACTGGCTGCATTGGGTTATTAGGCCAGGTCTGGTAACAGGTTTCTGTTGTTATGTTTTAACTGCAAACAGTTCTGGCTGAATAACAGAAACAAAAAACTGAACTGAGGTTTGGTTCCACTTTTCTTTTTACCTTTCCCAACCTCACTTCTCCACTGTCCTCATTTAGGGCTACTGTTGCAGTCTGGGACACCTTGAGAAAGCCTCAGAAATTTAGAGGACATACATTTACAGCTTTGGTTTCTGCATCATCTGCTGCTCACTTGTCTATTAAACAGGATACGAAACATAAAACCACATACAGTGATATTAAACAACAGACTGGGGGATAAGTAGAATAGCTTTTCAACAGTCTTTCAAGAAAAAAACCCTAAAGCAGCAACATAGACAAAGTGTTTAACCTGTTGTGCTCCTGCTCATTTGTACTGGTTATGTACTTAGTCCATATCTGTAACACCGAAGTGAGAGGTTGTGTTTCATCCTGCCCTCTCTGTCAGGCCAGCAGCTCAGCAGTTAGCCTCACTCCTCTGAGATGACTGGGAGTCAGGAGAGCCCATTCTTTAAAAACTATAAGAAACTATAAACAGAGAAATATTCTCTGCACAACACTCTACATGATTGCAAGAATGAAAAGATACAGAGAAACAGATTAAGCCTCAAGGAATTCAGTTTGATTCCAATATAAAATATTTCAAATTTTAAGAAAGTGTAGGGATCTTAGCCAGGTCCATGGCATAGAAGAATCTGACTTATAAGACTGACAGTAACTGACAGTATCACTACTTTCCAAAGTAAAGGAGTACACAATTCTTTGGAATATTAACCTCTAATGAGGATCAAAATATACAAAACTCAGAGAAACCTTGAAAAACAGACAAAGGAAACCACAGGGAAAAAAAAGTCTGATTTAAAATGGAGAACTGACTCATCTATGAGCAATAACTTTAAGGAACTGAGACACATGTATTTTGCAAAGATAGGAATTAATATACATAAATGAAAGCCATAGGTTTAATGTCAGCTATAAGCAGATGATGCCAAAGATAATTCATTGACATTTCTTATATTAACTCAGTACATAACAGAAATAAAAAGCCTTACCCCACAGGAAATCTGCTTCCCATCCCTTTTTGTGAGGTAAAATGTTACCATTCTTGTTGCTTTTTATGAAGACAGCAGTGCAGTGGTGTAGCAGGGCTTCATATCAGGTTCCAGGAAGACTTTCTATTTTGGGGTAAGTACATTGTACAGTTCTCTGTTCTGCTGATTGCAGAGGTTCATCTTGCCTCCTGCAGTTTTGGCACACATACTTTGTCTAACATTTTATGCTCCTGCTAGACATGCCAGTGAGCTATGTAGGAGTACTTTTGCCACTGAAACAGATAGAAGGACTATCTATCACTCATGTTCCTTATTGTTTTCCCTGCATTGTTTGGCTGCTCATACTCTACTTCCCTGCATTATTTTAGCCGCTTAAAACACTTGTAAGTCTCCTGTTAAAAACACTTCTAAGTGACTATTTTGTTGTTGGTGTGGCACAGTTATATCCTTCATCTTCTGTCTAGCTTCACTTTCTTTCTCCCTACCACATGTTCATGAAAATTCAGGTGCATACTAAATTAAAGCAGTAAAGTGACAGGTTTCAGCTGTTTATGAGGAGAGGGATTTCACTCACAGATACATTGCTGAGTGGGTGTCCTATGGTGATTCTTCAGGTACCTGTGTGACTTCTAACACCAGATGTTCGAATTTCCCTCTTCCCTCTGATTTCTCTCTATGGACTCTCTTACCTTCTTAGCAAGCTATTCCACAGCCACAGATCTCTTCAGTGCCTCCCAGCTCACCCAGAGCTCCTCAGACTTCCCAAAAGTACTAAACCTCTCCCAAATCCAATTTCTGGGTCTCCCAAGAGCAGTCCACATTTCTCACTAAAACCTCTTTCATCTATTCCCCAAGTCCTTTCCTATTTCCTTTTTTTTTCTGATGGAATAGCCCCAGTCTTTAAAAAAACCTGTCCTGGCTCACTTTACCAGCTCTGATTTTCTCCACCAGTCACAACCCCTAGGTAGGGTTTGTGGCCACCTCCCAGTTTAGTGTGAGCACATCTGCTGTACTGCTCTCTCTTCACCTGCTGCTTTGCCCACACAGAGTTGCAGATTCCTAATTTCACAAACACACACACATTTCTGTTAGCTGCTTGTATCTTCTGCCATCTCCCATTGCCAACTGCCAGCCCAGATGCTCTGCTCCTGGTTTTCCTTGATCAGCAGATCTTCCCGTAGACAGCCAAAAGCCCATGACCGACATTTAACACAGCACCAACTAGGACTCTGAGGGCAAAAATAAAGACCTTACACAAAAAAAAAAAAGAAAAAAAAGAAAATCTTTCTGAAGGGGTAGGATGTGTGAAGAAGTGAAATACTTTCACCCTTTACCACTCCACCTAAAACATCATGAGTGCTGGCAGCTGCAGCAAGGGCAGTAAAGCTCCCTCAGCTTTCAGCTCAACATTGCTGACTGAGGAACACGTAGTGCGTTATGAGGGCACAGTGAGAGACGTGCGGCAAAGTGCATCACAGCACAGTGTGGTGCAGTGCTTATTTGAACACTTGGGCCTTACTCTCATAATTACCACTAACTGGGAGTTAATCAGCCACCAGATCCAATTCCAACTGTCCCAGTTATCCAGTGAGAAGCCTTAGAGGTGTCCCAATTAAACACAATGTAAATACTATAAAATATGTGCATTAGCTTGGCTCCTAGAGAGACCTCTTGATTAAAAAGACATCATTATTTCACACCTCTGCTAATTAGCACTGACTGATTTCAGAGGAATTTGATTGCTCCCAGCATATTACCACACTGACAGCTGGCGCAGTCCTGTACTCGGCTCCAAATGTTGATCTCGAGAACAATACTGTAAAATGACCTCACATCAACTCTGACAGTTTTGCTAGGAAACACTTTGGTGCATAAATATTCAACATAGCCAGAAGTCCTCACATCAAAGGAAAATAACTATGTAACTACAGAGAGCAGAAAATTTGGTTCTTGGTTCACATAACTTTATTACTGCCCCGGTTTTGTATATCCTGTTCTAGTTCTTAACGCAAGTTAATCATGGAGTGGCTATTAATACACAGTGTAAAAGAAAAAAAACTGTAAAATTAAACCAGGAATTACAGCACAAAATTTATCATCTTCTTCTAATTAAAATCTTCAAACTACTTCACATTGCATGAAATTAACAGAAACAAGTAAGATCTGTTTTTTGTGATGGCCATCCAAAAATTTGGACTCCATTAGTCTGAAAAATAATCAAATGGCACAGATTCCATCTGTCCGTAGATTATTTAATCACAATATGAGCAGAACAACCAAATACTGAGAAGTCTTCCTGAACTGCATGCGCATTACTTAATAATGTTCTTTAAATAGATTAAAAAAACAAAACAACAAAAAATCTTCACTTAATTTCAGATGAAAAAGAAAGAATGACGCTCTTATATTCAGAGCACTACCCACACAGAATCAGGAATAATGGCACAGCAAATTTATTTTATTTCTATCTTACAGTCTAGACCTTACTGAATTCAGCATAGAGCATGCAGCAATGTCAAATACTATGTATTAAAATATATATCCTACTGGAAATATTTAAAACCTCTTTTGAATGATTGCTACAAATATCAAAGGCATGATGAAGCCATCAAACTACATGGGTTTTCATCTTGTGCAATTTTCTAGATACAGAATGTGCACATAATTTCTGCCTTAAAGTGAAAAATACATGTAAAGCATGGTTTGATTTTCCTCCTGCCTTTGGCTAGAGGTGAACAAATCTAGATGAATTGTGGCAGTACTCAGTGCAACAATTCAGCCTTCTTTCAGAGTAATCCTCCAGCTGCTAACAGTGTCTTTAAAAGGCTGAATGGCATCTCAGCTTTGTGAGGCATCTGTGGTCATAACATCTTACCTAGACTAGCTGCTGGCACTTGAGCAGCACCTGTCTCCTGCATTATATCTCAGCAAACCCATTCACAGCAGGAAGCTCTGCTGGTACACCAGAGTTTAACCCCTTGTGTGTGAAAAGATGGATTGATAAAGCGTACTGTACTGTTCCAGCATGCAATAAGAAATATTCTCAGTTACTCTGAACCATTTAATGCATCCAAATAACTGTGAGAGTTCTTTATGGTAACAATTCTTTTATCCTTGTTGTGACTCAGAAGATGTGATTGCCTGACAGCTTTCTGTTTGTACAACCCTGTACTTTGAAATACACATTTCAAATTGCACCATTTCTTGTAATCACATCTTGCCTGAAAATGAACTTTAAAGACTGAAGCTTGATTCTAGGATGTTGCTATCATTTGCTAGTTATCTTTTGTTCTATAAGTACCTGAGATAATTTTCCATAAATATGGTAAGCATTTTGGATCTGAAAAGAGGATACTTCTTCAAGTTTTTTAATCATAGATTTAGGGGTTTTTTTTCTCAAACCATAATGAGCTCTCAGAGCACTAAGTACAAAGGAGACACCAATATAGTTTTTTACAGAATTTTGTGGCTTTTACTTAAAGTTTATGATGAGTCAATTAAGTATACAGTACCTGTACCTGGAGATGGAGTGCATTCAGTCAAGCTAAGCAAAATTTGACAATTCAGCCTCTAATTATCTTGTAAGTCTGGCAGCCATGCAATCTATTCTGCAATCATTTTGTGAACAGTGTGCTATTCATATGGCAAAAAACATCTCGGTGTTTTTTTCACACATTTCCTAGACTTCAGATAATGTGTTTTTCTCTGCCCTGGGAATAGTAGAACATTTCCGATTTTGTGCAAGCCCAGAAGGGATGAAAACCCCTGTGACTCAGATTCAGAGTGAATGTGACACTAAAAGAAAACTGCAGTAACTAAACAGCTCCACATCTCCTTTTGGCAGCTGTAAAAGAGGTTGAGAGGGTTAGCCTAGAAGTACATGCCTTCATAGCAGATATCCATAGGTAGATAATACAGATTCTATTTGACTAGAAAGGAAAGAAAACTAACTAATTCTAAGTAATATTGATATGACTGATACCAGAATTATGCAGAAGTCATTAGGTGAGCGTAATAGAAGAGACCTCAGAGTGATAGAGGAATCAGGGAAGATATCAGGAGTTCTCAATGAAGTGGTTTGTATGGGAATGCATTACTATAGGTGATAATAGTCCAGGCTGTATGTTCCCATAGCCCATTTTGGGCTTCAACTCCACATTCGTCTCAAAGAGCAGCTTCTGGAGTGCTGAGGAATACAGCTTTCTTTAACAGCTGCTCTAGCCTCCATCTCCATGCAGGTTTCTGTGCATTGGCAATTTGCCCAGATGTGTTCAGTGATTACAAAAACCAAAAAACCCCACCCAAACCAAACAAGAAACCCAAACCCACTATAGCTAATAAAAAACACAAAGACTTCAAATGGTCTTTTAGGATATTCTCAGTGCTTGGCTGCAGTTTCATTAGCACTGAAGAACATAGCAAAAGATTTTGAAGATTATATCAAGCTAACTGCCCGTCTCTTCCAACTTCCGAAAGAACAGAATTGTGTTAGACAGGTAATGGTAAGGATGACATGCATAATTATACTCAGTTAAATACATTCTGTTGAATAAAGAAATTAGATTTTATTCAGATTGCCAACACTTACATCGGAGGCTATTTTTAGCTGAGGTGCCAAACAAATAGGCTTTAAGAGAAATAGTCAGTATGATCATCGTTCAGAGTACTGGGTTTTTGTTCCAAGATTCTTGGAGGACTTCAACATTGATTTTGTATGCTTCAAAACGCTGCAAAGGTCAGCTCTACTCAGAAACTGTGACTCTCTGCTCTCTTTACGTCATTATCTACACTAGATGCAAAGTATATAAAGAGTACAAGACTCTACCTGCACAGAACAATCTTATTTAGCCTGTGCCCTGCACAGATGAGAATTACTGCTGCAGTAACATAGCCTTGCTGAATGCTCTAAAAATAAAACTAGCATAAATTAGCTCTGTACCCTAATCAAAGAGCAGGAGGAAAGCCTGTCTCCTAGTTCAGTGGCTTAGTCACAGGTTTTTCATCTTCCTTTACATTATGTATTAACCTCAATACAAGTACTTTCACTGCAAACATTTTCAAGTAGCAGAGTAGTCCCAATGGACCAATTTATGTTCATCAGGTTAAATATATGGACATGGTTAATAGGATGGGAACAACCAAGTTGTTCCTGCATTGGGAACAATGTGTGCCATCGAGCTCTTTAAGCAGCTTTACAAAGGTTTCCCTTTGTACGTTTCGATTTATAATTTATTTGCACAGTAATACCAAAAGTATTTGCTCAAAGCATGCCACTGAAATGTATGAAACCAAAGATAAGGTGTATATATTCCAAACCTGAATAATGAAATAAATGTTAATATTGGAGACTGTAGAATGTGCAAATACCATCTAGATATAATCAGTAGCAAAAAGTAAGAATCTTGGAAATACAATGGACTGTAATTAAAATAAAAGCATTTGTTTGCCTCGGTTGCAGTCATAACTTGGAGCAGCAACATCCAACTTCAGCTAATTATTTCAAAAGGCTCTGTCATATGTGCTGAGGTTTGCTGAACTTTGTATTTAGAGAAGTTTATGCTCCTTGGACTGAAAAGTCATGATGTTCAGAAAACACTAATTTCTGGGTTTTGATGTATTTCTTTATCGGTTCACCTGATAACCTTTATCTTTGGCTTAGCTTCGTGATATGGCAGTATGGGTGGGGGCTAGTGAATTCCCTCTTAAATTCCAAACAGGTAAATCAAGGATCTTCATCTACCTCTTTAAAATGTTGAGTATGGTCCCTCATTATATTTCAGAACCATCTATACATTTACATGTTACCCATCATCTACCTGCAATGGCAGGCCAAGACTCCAAAGCAAAAATAATTCTAAAATAGCGTTCCGGTTAACTGCGAGCTAGGTGTCAGTGTGTTTTTAATTATTCTTTGAAGGATTACAGCAAACCCATGAAACAGTTACAGGGGAAGGGGAAGAAACCTTGAATAAATATTAAAACAAACGCAACAGTCTTTCAGCTACATTGTCACAGGCCTTGGCCAGCATGAAGGAAGCAAAGCGTTTTCCACTGCTTGCTCAAACCATGAGTTTTATCTTTTTTATCTTGGGTTATCTCCCTGGCTTAGTTTATAGCTGTATTGATCCAAATAATGCAGTAGTGAAAAGCAGTATAGGAAAAGAGAGAGAAAAAAAGTTCCAGCTGGCAGAAGGGGAGGAGAGGGGAGAGAAGTCTGTGAACCAGAATTCCAGCTGAAGAAGATGTGTGATGGAACCACACCCTGTGAACTGCATCTTGAGATATGAGTGCACTTTGGTTTCTGAACATTCTACCCCAACACTGAAGAGAACTAAGAATGCAGGAGGGAGTATGTGGGTCATGTACAAGAGAGAAGAACACCTCAATTTTATGTGCGTACTTCCACCTAAGTACTCATCTCAGTCTAACCTTGGCAGATTATTCTTGCTAATGTACCCTCATATCACATCTGGCTGTCGCACTCCTGGTTCCCCTTCAGACCTCTGTTACAGCCCTTTCCCCTTTCATTCCCTTCTCTGAAACCAGAGTAGCAGGGAAAGGTGGATAGGAGAGGTCCATGACAGGGGCAGCTACCCCCCAACACAGTCCGCAGATGAGAAAGGAAGGGAAAAGAACCCCAAAAGAGAAGAGAGGCAAGGATTCACCAAGCAGGAGAAGGCAGCAAATCTGTTGCCCCCTTTTCTACTTTGCACTTTCCTGAGAAAAGCATTGCTGTAGGAGCCAAAGAAAAATCGCTACCTGTGCCTTACAGCAGGAAAATGCATGAACGAACAAAGCCTCAGAGAGCCTGGCTTAGATTGTTAGCAATTTCCTTGCTCATTGGTAGTAAAATGTTTGTCTTGGACCTTTTTTTTGAGACCTGCATGGCATGGATTCCCTGGGTTGCGTGACATTCAAAGAGCAATTTTATGCGAAACATTTTTAAAAACTGCTTGTTTTTCTAGAGAGCAGACAAGTGAGAGTAGCCAAGGAGGATTTTCCACTCCCTGGCTGAAATTAAAGTGGGCAGCCACCTGCTTACCTTTTGAAAACACCTGTAGTACAGTGCACCATTAGCCAAACTCTTTGCTAAGAAAATTTCAGGTTTCAATTTACATATGTAAGAGTTCAGCCAGTGAAAGGCTTACTGCAGTTAATATACTTTCCTATTTATAGGTCCCCTAAACAGTCTCTAAAGTTTCACAAAATTAGAAAAACTCATTTTCTAGCACACTGTTCCTCCCTTATTCAAGATGAATGGTGATTTAGTCTTCTGAAACTATGATCATCTTCAATGCTTTTTTCCTGTTTTTTAGCATATT
This sequence comes from Ifrita kowaldi, assembly GCA_013398055.1. Taxonomy (NCBI): domain Eukaryota; kingdom Metazoa; phylum Chordata; class Aves; order Passeriformes; family Cinclosomatidae; genus Ifrita; species Ifrita kowaldi. Next base: position 82,480 of record VZRS01008980.1, read on the forward strand.
CTGTTGAGGTTACACTAGGCTTTCAAAATGGGGAACATAGTTCTTCAAAAACTATTTCGCTTTTTTTCTGACATCTATTTTACACTACAATATGACAGTTGTAGTGACACATAACAAAAATCACAAAACTCTGGTGATTCTGTGGAACAGTTAAACAGTTTTTTCCTTGGTTAAATAAATGCAAAAATCTAGGGTGTTGCAAGATGATAATTTATTAATGGAAAAAAAAATTCTAGCTGCTTGGTGCCAACCCACTGATCAACTTCAAGAACTCAGGCATGACTCAGAGACAGTGGTGTGCAAACTGACAATGCCTTTATTCCAGAATGGCCTGGCATTCTCCATTTCTCCAAGGAAGGCACAGAGCGGGTAAAACAGTGGCTCTGCTGTAATTTTCACTCTGCTTTTCCATGCCCCACTTCCACCCAGCCTTTAGACATCCTAGTGAGGGGATCAAACAGATCCACGAGGGTGAGTTCCTTTTCTGAAAGCCTCCTCAAATTCATGGAGACAGTGAAAGGACTTGGATTTATCCCTCAGTATTTAATAGGCTTTTTCTTCACCCTTCTGTGGTACCTAGTTCTGGAAATTCAATTATATTCCACAAAGAGAAATCTATCTAACCTGTAAAGGAATGGAGAAGTGTTCTACTAGTCCCATGGCAAATGGTAGAAGCATCACCACTGCTCAGAACTGTACTAAAAAGTAATAAACAGTGTACTCATAACTGACTTTACAATTCATCAAATGAACCAAAAAAACTGGAAAGCTTCATTGCAAAGCTTATTTTGCTTTTTGAGAAAAACCAACAAAAAATATTTCATTTCATTGACATTTTGTACAAGAATCACTTCAGGTATATGTTTGGAGAAAAAAAAGCAAATGAAATCATGCTTAACATTCACAAAACTGTTGAAGGAAACGCTATATTTCGCAGTTAACAATCATTCAAGGCTAAGCAAGCTTAACCAGAGAGGAGAAATTTTGAGCTGGTCGCAGGCTGAGGAGACCCAAACACAACCCTTACTGCCTAAATGATTGCCCTAACTGCTGAGCAGCTGGGCAGAAAGGGATAGCAGCCAGTCAGTGTCAGCTGCTACATATTTTCTGATTGGCACGAAATACTTTGTCTCTAATATAGATCAAAAGTCTGAAAGATCAGCCACTCAACAAGGAGATGAAACACCCAAGTACTGTAGAGAATGTTTAATTGTATTTACTAAATAAAACAGCTCAAACAAGCAACAGTGAGAAACCATACACTTCATCTGGTAATAACACCAGAATACTTGTGGCTCAGCTGTTGTTCCCTGAAGGGGCACTGCAGCTAAGGTTTAGATCTTGCACAGAATCCTGAATTGCATCTTCTGCTGGACAAAAGGAAGATGAGAACTTCTCCAGCATTTTTGTAATACTAGCCCACAAAATATATTCCAACTTACATAGCAAATGCCACTTCGGATCATGATGTTAGGGTAACTAAACATCAAAGCTTAAATTTTGCCACAAGGTTAGTTTCAGCTGAAAGAAAAAATGCTTGGCTCTAATAACACTGCAAAATTGCCTGAGGGTTAAAATACCTTAAAGAAAGGACATGTATAATAACAGTGACTAACTTACTGTGCTGGAAAGGTGTGGGAGTTTTTCATTGTTATTAACTGCAGCTTTCTGAGGTCATTTTGAGAACCTGTCTTATATGAAGAATGTTTAACTATTTTCATGCAGCTATCTAAAGCATATATCAAATTCAGCAAAAATAATTTGAAGGTGCAACTACTATTAAGGAATATTGTGGCTAGATTTTGATCTCCTATGCCATTTGGCTTAGAAATGGAAAACAAAATTTAATGAAAACAAATGGGTAGTATTAAGTCTGAGGTCAGTAAAGCTAATAGACAGTATATCCTTAATGTCACAACTACAGAGAACATTGACCAGTAAATGAATTAAGAGCTATGCTATAAGTAACCTTTATGTCATCATCTCAGCTCATCCATCACGGAAAAGTAATTCCTAAGGGTACTAAGAAAGCAGACCACCTTTAGCTTTTTTTGCTAACACCAGTGATCTTCTGGATTAGGGATATGTAGTAACCTAAGCTAAGTAAAACAAAGCTGGTTATTAATTTAGCAAAACTTGGACTGGAAAGATTAGTGCAAAGACTGCAAAACAGGGCAAGACTTAATTGGGAAATAATGAGAGGCATCTGTTGTGATTTAACTCCAACCAGCAGCTTAGCCCCACACAGCCACTCGCTCCTGGTGGGATGGGGGAGAGAATCTAAAAAGTAAAAATGAAAAAGCTTGTGGGCTGAGATAAAGATAATTTGTTAGGAAAAGCAAAATCCACATGCAAGCGAAGCAAAACAAAGAATTATTTACCACTTCCCATGGGCAGGCAGGTATTCAGCCATCCCTAGGAAAGCAGGGCTCCAGCACATGTAATGGTAACTCGGCAAGAAAAATACTATCTCGCTAAACATCCCTGCTTCCTCCTTCCCCCAGCTTTATATGGTGAACATGACACCATGTGGTATGGGTTATCCCTCTGATCAGTCAGAGTCAGCTGTCCCAGCTGTGTCTCGCTCAACCTCATGTGCACCCCAGCCCCTTGCTGGAGGAGTGGTATGAGGAGCAGAAAAGGCCTTGACTCTATGCAAGCACTGCTCAGCAGTAACAAAAATATTTCTGTATTATCAACACTTTTTTCAGCACGAATCTAAAACACAGCCCTGTACTTGCTGCTGAGAAGAAAATTGATTCTACTTGTCAGGTTCCACTGTGGGGAACTGCGGAGGGTTCTTTTAAAAATAGATGGTCGGGAATGAAATGAAGACAAATGAGACAAACTTCGTATCTGAGAACCGTTTATTGAGAACAAAAAGGAGACGTGAAAGGAGTTGCCCGAGTGAAAGACGGCTAGAGGAGACAGAAAAGAAGAAAGGAAAATGGAAAAGGACTGGGGGAGGAGAGAGAGAGGGGACAGAGAGAAAGAGAGGGCGTTACCACCAGCGAGTCAGGGCAGTGGTGTCACTGTCCAGGCAGGGGGATGCGCACGCTGCCTGCCCGTGGCCGGACTAGCTCTGACCGAGCCTGCGCGGCTCCCCAGGCGCGGCTGCCGCGGCGACGGCTCCGGACACGCGGTGAGCGGGCACTCGGACGGAGGAGCAGCACCCTGGACAGGGTCACGGTGACCGGCTGGATCGGCACGGCAGGGCGGGCGGTGATGGCTGCATCGGGGCGGCGGGGAAGGATGCAGGCAGCCCGGGCAGGAACGCAGGACGAAGCAGCAAGGTGGCGGTCGGGGCACAGGAAGGCAGGACATGTGAGAGGGCGAACCAGCGAGGGCAGGAGAGCCAGAAGGCAGGCTGGGGCCAGGGCAAAGGAGAGAGCGAGCGGGTCAGCAACTGAACTGTAACAAGCCCCCCCAGCCAGCAGCAGCGAGCCTTGACGTAGTTGGGTTTTATATCCCCCCGGCCCCTCCCAAAGTCTGNGGTTCTTTTAAAAATAGATGGTCGGGAATGAAATGAAGACAAATGAGACAAACTTCGTATCTGAGAACCGTTTATTGAGAACAAAAAGGAGACGTGAAAGGAGTTGCCCGAGTGAAAGACGGCTAGAGGAGACAGAAAAGAAGAAAGGAAAATGGAAAAGGACTGGGGGAGGAGAGAGAGAGGGGACAGAGAGAAAGAGAGGGCGTTACCACCAGCGAGTCAGGGCAGTGGTGTCACTGTCCAGGCAGGGGGATGCGCACGCTGCCTGCCCGTGGCCGGACTAGCTCTGACCGAGCCTGCGCGGCTCCCCAGGCGCGGCTGCCGCGGCGACGGCTCCGGACACGCGGTGAGCGGGCACTCGGACGGAGGAGCAGCACCCTGGACAGGGTCACGGTGACCGGCTGGATCGGCACGGCAGGGCGGGCGGTGATGGCTGCATCGGGGCGGCGGGGAAGGATGCAGGCAGCCCGGGCAGGAACGCAGGACGAAGCAGCAAGGTGGCGGTCGGGGCACAGGAAGGCAGGACATGTGAGAGGGCGAACCAGCGAGGGCAGGAGAGCCAGAAGGCAGGCTGGGGCCAGGGCAAAGGAGAGAGCGAGCGGGTCAGCAACTGAACTGTAACAAGCCCCCCCAGCCAGCAGCAGCGAGCCTTGACGTAGTTGGGTTTTATATCCCCCCGGCCCCTCCCAAAGTCTGCCCGCTAGCAGGGAACCACTGGCCCAGTCCAACTTTCCTGTGCCGTCCATTGGTGAAGACCTCTTCGAGACCTGATTGAAGAAGCCCCCCCACAGTGTCTCGCACTGCCTGCCTCGTGTGGGGTGTCNTATTGAGAACAAAAAGGAGACGTGAAAGGAGTTGCCCGAGTGAAAGACGGCTAGAGGAGACAGAAAAGAAGAAAGGAAAATGGAAAAGGACTGGGGGAGGAGAGAGAGAGGGGACAGAGAGAAAGAGAGGGCGTTACCACCAGCGAGTCAGGGCAGTGGTGTCACTGTCCAGGCAGGGGGATGCGCACGCTGCCTGCCCGTGGCCGGACTAGCTCTGACCGAGCCTGCGCGGCTCCCCAGGCGCGGCTGCCGCGGCGACGGCTCCGGACACGCGGTGAGCGGGCACTCGGACGGAGGAGCAGCACCCTGGACAGGGTCACGGTGACCGGCTGGATCGGCACGGCAGGGCGGGCGGTGATGGCTGCATCGGGGCGGCGGGGAAGGATGCAGGCAGCCCGGGCAGGAACGCAGGACGAAGCAGCAAGGTGGCGGTCGGGGCACAGGAAGGCAGGACNCTCCTGACAAAACCAGCACAGCATCACAAAGAGAGCACGCTGGTTAAAATGGGGTTACTTTTGATGTTCCTCAAGGGTAGATGGAGGCACTGAGTCTCTAACATTTTCTGTAAATACATGGTACAGAATGCCGGGTTAGTTACGTTTCCTGAATATTCAGTGATGAGTATAAAATCAACACAAGAGCCAGAAAGGTTATATATCAAGAAGTGTAACTAATCTTGAAGATTCAAATATTAGGAATGAAGTTGAAGTTTGCTGTATGAAATACAATATCATGTATTAAATAGTTTTTTACTAGGATTTCAGGTGTCAGAGGCAGTCCCTTTTCTTCCTTGCTGTTGTTCCCAACTGGATAGACATGGTTTGGCAGGCACAATCAGAGCACATCTGTGTACTTCAGCAGCAGACAGCATGGCAGTCCAACTAGCAGCCTGTGCTGAGAAACCTGGGCCAGAAGAGTAGGCACCCAGAGTCAGGCCTTCCTTCTGACAAAGAAGATTGGCACTCAAAGCCATTTGTATCACAATTATCAGGATCTCTTGTTGGAGCTATTTTGTCTTCTGTGAAACAGTTTCATGCTAAATGAAAGAACAGGAACGCTAATCTTCTCTTATCAGACAGATGCATCCTTTATAATTTACAAGGTCATGCCCACTCTTTCTACAGCTTAATGAAAACTGAGTGACTGAATAGTTTATGTAATATTTGATGACTATTCAGCAACCTGGCTGAGAATTACCTGCTACATAATTGTCATGGATTGCAGCATTTCTTTCAGTGATTACTGTCAGGAGATTGTTCATAATTCATAGAGAGAAAGTCCTTAAATCTATGGTGTATTTCCACATTGATGCTATCTGATGAGTACAAAGCTGCCAACCTTACCAGGTTCCTGGGCAGGACTTGAGCTCCAGGTGAAGCAGGTGTTTAAATTTAGCACAGAGATATCTAGTGAATTCTGTGCTCATCTCTGCAGCACTTTGTATTGGGCATGCTGGACAGCATCCTGCTCAGTTTGGTAGCTCCTGTGAATTCCATTCTCTAGTGAATGTAGGTCACAGAGCATAGATATGACCAAACTTGCACGGCATGCTTTATCCCAAACAGCCATGATACCAAAGGATGTTCAAAGCATGTATGTCTTTATGTCTTTGCTCCTCCTCTGTTCACTCTGGAAAGAGTTCCCAGAGCATTAGTTACAGCAGTACTCCTCAATACAGAAGACAGTAAGCAGAATAGTTATGGGTCTGTCAGTATAACCCTTTGGAGGCTCTTTTCTGTCTTGCTAATGCTAAATTGGATTCTTTATCCCATTTACTCTTTTCCAGCTAACAAATCTAATAATGCCATCTGCACCTGTCTTTCCTTTTTCCCTCCTGTGCTTCCCTCAGTTCTGCAGCAAGGAAAAAAAGAAAAGAAAGTTCTGTTTTGAAGTACCAGATCACAAGATATCTTCAAAGCAAGTTAGCTGTGTTAATTTTCCACTTGACCTTTGGTCCTTACATCCCATTTCACTCCTGTTTTCTCTCAGAACAGTCTTTCTTTATATAAAAATAGAAGACTCAGTTCACAAAAGAAATGGGTGAACAAGTCCCTGGAACCATGTGGTGTCCTACTGTTCCCTTCATGTCTACAGTTGTATCTCACTCAGGTCTGTTGAGTCTGAACACAGCGATTTAGACTCTTGCAATTGAGTCTAGTTGGAGGCCTAAGCTTCCATACTGGCCCCACTATTGTTTAACTTATCCATGAATGACTTGGATGAAGGGAACTCAGCAAGTTCGCTGATGACAGGAAGCTGGAAGGAGTGACCGATACCCCAGAGGGCTGTGCAGCCCTTCAGAGAAAGGAACCTTCTGAAATTCAGCAGAGGCAAGTGCAGGGTTCTAGGAAAGAATAGCCCCATGCACAGGATAGGAACCAGCTTGCTCAAAAGCTCCTCTGAGAGAAGGATCTGGCCTCCTGGTGGATAACAAACTGTTCATGAGCCAGCAGTACCCTTGTGACCAAGAAGGCCACTTGTGGTGCGTTAGGAAGAGCACTGTGTCAGGGGAGGTGATCCTGCCCCTCTGCTCAGCCCTGGTGAGCCCTTGGAGTGCTGTGTCCAGTTCCGGGCTTCTCAGTACAAAAAAAGACATGGAGCTCCTGGAACAGGTCCAGTGGAGAGCAACAAAGATGATTAAGGGACAGGAGCATCTCTCTCACAAGGAAAAGCTGAGGGAACTGGGCCTGTTCAGCCACAAGAAGAGAAAACTGACAGGGGACCTTGTTGGTGTGCACAAATATCTGAGGGAGGGTGTCAGAGAAAGGATCCAGGCTCTTCTCAGTGGTGCCAAGCAATCGGACAAGAGGCAATGGCAGAAACTGATGCAGAGGAAGTTCCACCAGAACATGAGGAAGAACTTTACTGTGCGGGTGACCATACTCTGGAACAGGTTGGCGAGAGCATTTGCAGAGTCTCCCTCACTGAAGATATTCAAGAGCTGTCAGGATGCAATCCTGTACAATGTGCTCTCGGATGACCCTGTTTGAGCAGGGAGGCTGGACAATATTACGCATTCTGTGATTCTGTGAATTGGTTTCAATCTTTTGACAATCCCTGAAGCTGGTTCCATTCAGCACTCATTTACAGTACAGCATCATGTTCTCTAGGATCCCATGTCCCAGTTGCCCTTGGCTGGTCTGATTTGCAACCTACCACAGAGTGTGGAGAAATGATCTTAGCACATCTCCACATTTAAAAGGGTCACTCCCAGGTGCAGCCTCCTCCTGTCACAGGACTGACACACAAACTCCTTTAAGAAAGAATGTATCTGAGGTCTGTGATTTAGAAGGTCTGGGGATCACAGCTTTTATTCTTGTCTTTGTCCTGCAAAGCACTATGCACAGAATCTAATTGCAGCCTGAGTAACCGAATAAGAAATAAATCTTTATTAATGACACAAGCAGCCCAGCATCAATTTTGAAAAATACCCAGGTGGAAACATACAAACCTCACCTAACACTGTTTCTGCTTTCAAAAAGGCCCTTAAATTTCCAATTTGTCTTGAACAGAAAAAAATTGACATTGCTTTCCAGACAGCTACCCAGAAGTGGCTGTAGGCATTGTGGCTGGATATGTTATTAGTCTGCATCCCAAATAACTACTGTGCCTGGGAGGCAGGAGGGGAGAACAGGACAAACAGTGTGAGTCAGAAACACACAAGCCACAATTTAAACACACTTAACTTTTCTCCCTTTGGATTTGGGGTCATCTTTGGGTAGTTTGTCCAAACAAAATTTTCTTCTTGCTTCAGGTGTTTTCCTTAGAGAAGAAGGAATATACTGGAAGGAAAGGATAATTTCCTCAGCCTTGATCCATTTCCATTTTGCACACATTGGCGATCACGTGGCATTTTTACAAGCATCTCCAGGAGAAAGGTTTGGAAAGATCTTATTGACTTCTCTGGGACAATCAAATATATAAGGAAAAAACAGTTTGCTTTTCTGCCCATGGTACTAAGGATCACTCAAGCTGCCCAGCAAAACACTGTGTGCATCGACTCACCTCCATGCCTTTCTCACCTTGGAGAGCAATATATTCTACCTTTTAATGCTTCTCAGTCCTCACTAGCTGCTCTACAAAAGCACCAGAAAAATAAAGGCACCAAAGAAAATACATGAAACAAACCAAGCTGGACTTCAAGAACTTTTTACTTAGAGTTTTCTTTATTAATTTTAATAAGCATGGGATTTGATTTTATTAATGAATATAGTTTTATTTTTTTCCACTCTCTTTAATAAAGACAGATTTCTCTCCATTAGTTTTTGGATTGGCCCCACTACAATCACGGAGGTGAAATAACTGCGAAAGAAAGCTCACATTCTTCACATCCGTTAAACTCATGTGCTAGCAGTTTGAGCATTGTCTTAAAGATAACAGTTTCTGTGGTATCTTTTCTGTATGTTTTGTGTTCAGACAGGTTATTGATGAAGGCTGCTGTTAGTACCTTCCATATTTCTTTACTGTCTTCAATAACTCAGTAATATATGTGAAAATGTGACAAGTAAAAAACTCAGATATAAAGATGGAGCTGTTCAAATTTGTGTTTGGCCACAATGTATCCAAGAACATGGAATGCTACATGAAAGGTAAAGTTTCAGGTAATCACAACAAATGCTTTATTATGATCAGATTAATTACGAGAAAGTGATTTGGTAATGTGCGATATGTTAACGCTGAGATAGGAAGTACACCACAGGAAAATAAAGAGTAGTCCTGTAACTGAGGAACTGTTTTCATAGTCAGTTTGGATTAAACTCTGCCCACTGTAACATGTGCTGCGTGTCTGTGCATATGAGCACAGTGGTGTTCATAGGACCATTTTATGGTCCTTTCTATTCGGTGGATTATTCACCTTGCTATAGTTGTGCCTGTTTAAGTAAAACACATACAGTAACTCGGAGTTACCAGACTTAAAAAATACTCTTTTAGGGCTCTTGCAGTCAGTTTCACGACTGAAAAATTCAAAAGATGGAAACTTTACTGCCTTTACAATTAGAACAACACCGAGGGGAGGAGCTAGATTCAAACAGTGATTTTTTTTAATCCTAGAAAACTAGTGAGCGGTGTCTGAAGAATTTCAGGATTAGATGTATTTTAAATACCAATATTGTGAAAAAGACCAAACATCTAATTAGCAAAGGGAGTTGCAAATGTTCACACTCTGTATGGATTTGATGTAGCAGACCTCCATAAGCTTCACATACTTCAAAGCCTAATAGATATATCATCTTCATGGATTTTCTCTCTGGAGTGGTTTCTGTCCATGTTGTGGACTAACTCTTCACTCCTGAAATGAAGCATCGGCAAAGCGGTGGCAGCTACAGGGCACGATTGCCCTCACCGTGTTTGTGTTTCCTGCATATTTCTCTTGTTCTTTCAGGACACTATTGCCATCTTTCCCAATGTTGCTCTTCACTCTTCTCTTTCATTTGCATCCATGAGGATGGGAATCAGATACTTCTAAATGGGTGAAGCTCCTGTGAAGCTAAGACTGGAAGGAATCCTCATTCTGTGATCAAGTAAAGGGAGAGAAATACACATGAAATGTCATAAAACAGTATATAGTGAAACCTGAGCAGGTTAGTTTGAAGTCTGCAGTTTCAGGAAGATGGAAAAATTAAGAAAAATTATGCATTTGGCAGAGCATTCAAGATGCACTCGAGCTCTATAGAAAAACAAGAAAACATTTTGTTCTTCAGAGCAGAGCTAAACCAAATGTTTCAAAACCAAACAGCTAGTTCTTCTAGCAATGTTTTCTTAAATACATGATAATATTTTTATCTCTGCTTCAGCCTTAAATGAGAATTTAGAAATCTCGAGAATTCTTCTCTCCCAAACCACACACTCTCACCCAGTTGAACACCCACTGTAACATGTGGATTAAACAGTTAAACAGATTTTAGGGAACTGCAGATGAAGGAAGGATATCTATAAGTCATGGGACCATCAGAACATCCTCAGCACTTTTTGGCTTCTCTGCATTATAAATTATCTTCTAAGCATTATAGATAAAGTCTAAGCTGCTAACTTGCAATAAATAGAAACATTAAAAAGAATGTTATCCTGGATGTAGCTCTGAAGAAGGCAGTAAGCAGGTACTGCAGTTGAAGTATCAATGCAAAATTTACCAAGCACTCCTGCAATTCACCTCATGCTAATGGTGTATTTCCCATCAGATATAGTACACATGCCCTTTCTGCTTTCATTTGTGTTTTATCTCCCTCAAGAGACCTGTTACAGCCAACAAGCAAAAGCTGTGGTGTGGGGAATTATTATTATTATTAAAAATGAAATATAGAAGGAAAAAATAATATTATTTATGTCCGTTTAGTGAACCAAAGAAGACTAACTCCTACTCTTGCAGATGTGGGGGCTGAAATGCCAGAACTGTGTTTTCACTTCAGTCTCTCCAGCATTAAACTTACTGTGCTCCTCGAGAAAATCATACCCAAGAATGAGCAAAAGCGATGTGTTTATAAAAGAAAGGTCTATGTGTTTTCACTCCTTTCTTTAAAGGTCAGCTTTGAAGTAAGCACAGATTGACTAATTCCAGATGATGCCATCATTTTGTATAGTACTTATAGGACTACAGAGGCATAACAGTTCTTTTACTCAGCAGCATTTAGCATGTGGTAGACATATTAAAAGAGTCATATTTTGTAATAAATAATATGGATTTTCTCAAGTCCTTCTCTGCTCTCAGCATCCTGGGGAAATGGCCTCCCTGGCACTGAAACAGGCTGTGTATCTCCCTGGGGACTTAGAGTTGAGAGACAGACAGGGAGCCTGGCAGTGTCCTTGTGTTCCCCAGCTCCACCAAAACCAGGTTTGTGGAGCACTTGGATTCCACCCAGTCACCATTTCCTGATGGAAAACAATTCAGATGAAAACATTTCTATGAGCTCCACTAAATGTACAAAAGTTTTGACATAAGAACCCTTTAATCCTGGGTTTACTTTCAAGCTTGGGAATAAAGTGCCAGCAGCAGTAAAATTGTGTAGCTTTGTCAGCATTTGCTGAAAGCAAAGATTTTGCCTGCAGAATTTCTGGTTCTTAGATTTGCTTAGCCTGTGTTGGGGACAATATGCAAAAATCCAACCAGTCCTACTGCTAACATTAATTATCTATTCCTGTCACTTTGATCATTCTGTGACTGAAAAGCAGAAAGTTATTTGTTAGGTCTGAGAGAAGGAATTAACACTGTTTTAGGAAAATCTGATGCAATTTCAGACAGCGTCTGATCCTGGAGGAGGCTAAACACCCTGGGTTGATAGTGACCTCTGATGGGAGACAAAAGATTTACAGGTCCCACTGAGCTTCTCTTCCTACAAACATTAAAATGTACCCCATTTAGACTCCAGCCATGACTCCATAGACAAAAGGAAGATAGATGGGAGAATTTTTAAATTGAGATGTTGTGTTTTGCTGAAAATGAAAGGGTTCTGCCCCCAAAAAGCTATCATTATCCCCTTCCCCTCTGCTAACATATGGCTTGAGCTTTCTCATTTATTCTTGAAATATTTTGACAAGCTGATAACAGAAGAGGAGGAGGGAAAGAAAG
>VZRS01008981.1:0-28799 GCA_013398055.1 Ifrita kowaldi
CCTGCCTTCCTGCCTTCCTCCCTACATTCCTCCCTGCCTGCCTTCCTGCCTGCCTTCCTGCCTGCCTGCCTGCCTGCCTTCCTGCCTTCCTGCCTTCCTGCCTTCCTTCCTACCTGCCTGCCTTCCAGCCTGCCTTCCTGCCTTCCTCCCTGCCTTCCTTCCTTCCTTCCTTCCTCCCTTCCTTCCTTCCTAAGAAGGGGAGTAAAATTAAATCAAGCGGAAAGCTCATAGTGAAACTTTAACATAAAGCACCCATTTTCCCTTGGAAAGGGCAGCATGTGGCTGTGTATATTCATGTCTGTATTGCAAATTGTACTTTAGGGACTTCTTCACCAGAATTAATTATTCCAAGCACAGGGGCAACCACCCACACAGGGCTCTGGGACTTTCATGAACTAAATGCATTAACATTAAAAGTGGAATCTTCAGCTTCTCATAATTCTGAAAATGCATCTATACTGTCACCTTGTATCACTGATTTCACACAATATGTCATCGTGTAAGTTATGGTGCAAAGGTGGAGAGATTTATGATATGATATGATGTGATGATATGATATATGAAAATCCATTCCAGGAATATGCAGGGTAGAAAGCAAACAAGATCTCTCAAAGGAATACTCTAATCTGAATATTGTATTACTTAGTGATAGCAGGGGTAATTAGTTAGTTCCATAGAATCATAGAATCATAGAATGATTTGTGTTGGAAGGGACATTAGAAATCATCTCATTCCACCCCCCCGTCATAGATGGGGACACCTTCCATCAGGTTGCTCAGAGCTCCATCCAACCCTTAAACACTTCCAAGGATGATGAATTCACAACTTCTGTGGGTAACTTACTCCAGTGCTTCACCACCCTCACTGTAGAGAATTTCTCCCATATATCTAACTTAAATTTCCCCTCTTCCAGTTCAAACCCATTACTCCTTGTCCTATCGCTACGGTTAAACACCCTCTCTCCAGCTTCCTTGGAGGCCCCTTTCAGATACTGGAAGGCTGCTAAGAGGTCTTCATACAGCCCTTTTTCCTCCTGGCTGAATAGCCCCAACTTTCTCAGCCTGTTTCCTACCTGATCAAAAATGATACACCAGTTTCTTTACTCCTTGCTTGGAATTACAGCTTCAAAACTGCAAAATGTTCTCTAGGCTCAGTAGATGGCAATCCACGGGAGGGAAGAAGGCAAAAATTTATATTTTCTATTATGTGGCAAAAGATTTAAGCTCTTAACCTTTTTTTTTTTTTTAAGTAAGTTGGTATAATGTTTGGACACTGGAAACTTGTTTCTCTTCCAAACAAGAGAGGAAGGGGTTAATAAACGTCCTTGAAATTCAAGAAAAACAGACGAGTGTATTTTGGAAAGGATCAGGACCTGGAAGGAAGAGACAGATGGCAATATCTCTTCAGGAAGTTAGTCTTCCTGAGGAAGAGTTTGGGTTTCAGGAGAACTTGGTGCTAAAAAATAAATTTCTCTGTGTGGTGGCTTGGTCTTGTGGTGCAGAGTTGAGAGGTGAGAGAGAACCTGGGCTGAGCTCGGAAGAGTGAAGTGTCACCTTGAGTATCAGCCACATTTTTTGTGGTTGTTTAACCTAAAGCCTACAAATAACAGAGATTAGGACTAGGATAGTGGAAAGTTTTTGACTGAATCCTCTTGAGCTGCATCAGCCATGTCGTTTAGGATAGGACTGTGAAGAAAAACTACAGAAGCAGTTCTTAGCAGACTTAATGATGACTTTAGGCTCCATAGAGTGTGACGACTCTGTACTAAAAAAAAAAATGTTTTGCTACAAGTACATTTAAGAAAATCTGAGCATGGTTTAAGGACATGTCTGCACATGTTTTATAAATGCATTTTAAAGGTGGCTGAAAAAACAAAATTTTTTAAAACCAAATCCTTGCTAATCTATGGTACGGACTGCATTGGAAGTCTGCTTTACAAACTCAAGTTCTTCATGGAGACAAAGAGATTACTGTGGAACAGAAGCAATAGAAAATAGAAAAAGACCCTGGGATTAATGTAAACAGCTTGTCTACAATGCGCAGGTAACTGTCAAAAACAGACAGTTCAGGAAGATTCAAAGAGTTTGTATACTACTCTGTGATGTAAAATCTTTAACAAAACCTGTACCAAATTTAAGATACAGTAATCAGGTGATGGAATAAGTGTCACTTCGCTCCATAAAATGTTCTTATTCTGTGCCTTCTGTCTGGTCCTTGAGAAATCTAAAATAAGCATTTTCACTCATGAATTCTGAACTTTACTCTGGACATAAAAGAAAAAATTAAGGCAGTCAATTTCTAAACTGATCTTTAGATGATTAAAGCTTTAACTTTTCAGGGAACAGTTTCAAAATGAATAGGAGATGGAAACAACTTCCTCCTCCAAATTCTCCAGTACTTAAAAATGTAGGCTTCAGTTAAATCTTGCAGGGCTAAGCATTATAAAAGAATGCACTCAATGATGCATACTCCTAATTGAAGGAATAATGAGATGTAACACCTAACTCCTATGATATCCTGATAATTTCCACTGCTGTTTAATACTGTTTAATCTTTTTATCCCACATATCCTAAGAAACTCTAACAATATTGGTCAGGTGCTCTGGGCCTGGAGGACAAAGGGGAAATAATCCTTTTAGTCTTCTTCCTACCAACCCAAATGGTTTTTCAGCATGATGAGACAAACTGTAGCCAGCCCGCAGCTAAATGTGAATTAGCCACAACTGTTGTAAGTCTTCTCTGGAGCCTTCCCAAAAATTAACCTATTTCTTTGTAGCTCAGGATGCATGGAAAGGTATTCTTCCAGGGGGAAGAGGTGCTGATTCTAATCCTTCAGCATTTGGGTGGGATCTTTTCCATGATAAATAGAGTAGGTGGTGGTGGGTAATTCCCAAATTGTTAAAAAATAATAATTTATTGACTAGGTGAGTTCCGGCCATGTCTGGGAATGTTGTTACCTGAGTTTTCACAGGCACCACTTAAAATTAGGGAAACTAAATCTGAAGTTCCTTTCCAGTATAAATTTCTTACAATGTTGTCTTTCTCGAGGAAAGATTAAAGAGGGAGTACCACGACAAATATTTCCCTGAAGAAAACTTTCTTCCCTTTTGAGGTTAATCACTAATTATTTTCCGTTATCTTGCTTGTGGACCAGTGTCAGGCATTCTATAAAATCATGTCTGCTTGAAGGACATGAAAAATGAAGGATTTTCTCTAGGGTGGTTTACTAACCAGTTAAATAACCCTTTCAAGAATTATATTGTGATATACTTAGAATTTCATAAAAAATTGTGCTCAACTACTTTGGCTATAATTTATTGTGACTAGTCCTCACATATATTTAAAGCTTACCATTATTACTATGCTTTCCAAAATTTTTCTTTTCCTCTGAGCAAATTTCAGGGCTGTTGAAGTATTGGGAAAATTCCTCTCTGTGTGGGTATGAAATAAATGAGATCATGGCAACTGCTACTGTGTAGTGGTAGCAGAAAGTAGAGGAAAGATGCTACATTGGAGTTGTTCAAAAATGAAAATAATCAACATTAAAAGACTTTCTTCAATGTAATGAGCAAGGCAGCAAAGACTCCACCTCATATTGTCTGCAGTGCTGCTCCAAACCATCCACTCCATGGGACAAGTGTTCAAACACAGTCTCTGAGAATACACTTAATTTGAAACTTTTTCTTGGTGATATATAATTTCATCTCAACATTTTTCAATTTATACGTCTTTGCTGATTCTTCTAAATACCAAATAAAACTTTAAAAAACACCACTTTCATACATTATTTTTTTAGACATTCGCTCTAAGCTTGCTTTCCCAATTTCTCAGTTCTCTCCAGTTTTAAGTTATTATATTTTAAAATTAGAATCTGAAAAATCCTCATAACCTGTAACAGTATGATATTGCATCCCAGAGAAAAATTGTAAATGCTGACTTCAATTTATTAAATGGAACTTCTGCTTAAAAAACTGGTCTGAGAAAATAAGAGGGCAGAATGAAACAAGTTTAAATATATTTTAATACAAACATTTAAACAAATTTGAATGTAATAGGATCTATATAATTATTTCCATGGTTGTTCATACAAATACTGCACTTCAGCCTTTTTCCACCTTTTTAAGAATATCTGCTCTCCTGTAAGGATTATATACTGTTAATAGAATTCTTTTATTAAAGTACTTCTAATGGAACTATTCAACAAAGTCCTTTTTTCCCCCTACAGACTGAATTTTTTGGAAGGATACTGAACTGACCTTCAAGATTAAACAAGGGAGATAATAAATAATTAATAGTAATTATCATAATAAAATTTGTTCCCAGTATCTTTTAGTTTTTCCCCTGCCAAATTCTTGAGACATCATCCTAGAAGACAAATCTTTTAAACCAGCACATTTAGCTATAAACTTGATGAGGCCTTCAATTTCAGCAAAATAAATATTTTAACTATTCAACCACATTGTTCCCAATGTACTATTTACTTAATTACTTCTAGTATTTCCTATTCCACACTTTTCTTTTGAAATTACCTTATAATAAAGCTTCAGATTTTAACGTAAAATAAATGACCTGTTTGTCACAATAGAACACAACAGAAAATCTATTCTGTCTCATAATAAGCATGGAACATTAAGGGCAAAACAAAAAATTAAGAAACTTTTTTTGTAACCTTCAAATTGTTGAAGCTGATGTTTAAATATGCCTAATTGCTTCAGATTGATTCTGTCTCAATCTCCCATCTTTGCCTTTTCAGGGTGTCAAAGCACAAAAATGGCTTGTTTTGGAGTGGTTTATACCCAGTTTGAGAAGGGGACCTTCTATAATAGACCATGATATGTCAGATTTGTCCTGTTTGTGAAGTGTGTGCCTGTTTTTTGTGGTCCCTTGACACGCTGAATGTTTTTATAATCAAATCAGAACTTAGATCTCTAAGGGAGCACATGATGGGACGAAGAAATTACATTTTAGAGGTGCTTGATAGAAAGTCTTGGGTCTAAATCTCTTCAAGATACTGTTTTCCCAGATTGTGAAAGATGAGTTTATGCAAGCCTTCTGTTGCTGTTTTTTTCTGTGACTGCAATTTGGGGGTATGTTTCCTAAGCTACTAAGATGTCATGTTGATTAACACAATACAGGAAAAAGATCGAATTGTTGAGTGCCTGTGTCAGCCATCAGGAAGAGGATCCAGGAGCTGGGAATCCAAGCATACATTCAGCAACTGGTATCTGTAGCATCTTTGGGGCTGCTTGAAATATTGGAGGGTGGACACATTCTAATTACACTGTTCATGATTCTGGTTCAGAGATAAGAACCTTGCTGTCAGAAAGCTCCAAACCTCCTCAACTTGCAGTAATCAGACCAGGATGCTTTAGGCTGTGTTTGGCACTTTATTTTCTTGCATTAAAACCTTACTATTTAAAAGTAGTCAATCAATACGAAATACCAGGATTAAGTCTGGGCCTGCTTAGTCTTAATGCATTTCCCCACGCAGGCTTTTAACTACAAGATGTGTTTATTTGGGTGGTAGCTTTATTTAGAGAATAGGACAAACAAAATGAGAAAGTTAACGACCACCTAAATACTGATTTGGCCTCACTATCTAAATGTGAGGTGCTGTATTTTGTGCGCTAAATTTTCAATGGGCTCATCTGCCAGCTCAGACATTTGCTTTCTCTGAGACTTGCGAATAGGGATATTATTCACCCTTTCCAAACATAAGACTAGAAATTGAGCCAGAGAGATTAAGATCAACAGTATTTGCTAAATTAGGATGAATCAGTTTGAACCAAGCAAGACCTGACAGCACCACAAAATCTTTCCCATATTTGAATGAGCGATAATTGCTACTGTTTTTATCATCTCAGCACTTCAGAAATTCAGATTACAACACTGCAGGTCAAGCACTAAAAAAGAAGTGATACACAGCTACCTGAGTAGAATGTCATGGATGTGATTTGCTTAAATTGACCATTTTTTTTAACTCTTGAGAATTCAATTTTGAGAATATTTCAGTTTCTAAAAAAAAAAAAAAGTGTTCTGTAATACATATGTTGGATCATTTCAAAAGCAGGTTTGTCTTGTGAACTGAATGAATTTGGATTCTATTATTCCATCCCCTATACATTACAGTATAGCCTATAAAGTCATTAGCCTACCAAGGTATCTCCTGTTCAGGTATACGCAACGCCAAACTTATATATTTTCTCTTATTTCTCTATTTTTGCACATAGAGATTTAATAATGCTTTGCAGATGAGTATTTTTATTGCTGATCTTTTGAGAATCAAATGACCAAATGTCTGTTGAGCAAGTAATGTCTTATAGAGGACTGAAGCCCTAACTGCAGATTTCTACTTTTATGTTTGGTCTGGTACAGAGAACTACCTTTTTGATTCCAGTTGAATAGATTCTGAACCTGGAGTTTCTATTATTTCCACTGGCTTGAGGAAGCAGTCTTTAAGATAGCTTGAATATCTCTCATTGTCATGTAGTCATACTTGGAGCTGCATTGCAGACACAATGAAAGAAGATGGGTAATAGAAATCCTTCTGTATAGCAAAAAAAATTTTAGTGTTAGCATCAAGTCAAAATAGAAGACCAGTGTGACACATCCTATCCCTCCAGATCTTCTGAATGATCCTTCAGACGACAAGAAAATGTCTTTCAACTTACATGTATCTCCTACATATTCTGTTAATATTTGCTCTGGTAATACTAGCAAAAGGTATTCTCAGTTTTCTATTTTGTCTTTGATTCCTTGGTGAGTTTTCTTTCAAGATGCCTAGGAGGTTTTTCTATGCTTTCTGAGTCATCTTCATAGCCTGCAAAAGGGACAGGACTTTGTACAGCTTTTTGGGTATAAAATAACACCTGGGGCTCTACACTAAACTGAAGGTCTTCCCAGCAGGGAAAATTTGCTGCCCTGAGAAGGAGGATCAGGGGAAAGGGACAAACTGATAAGAGAACCTTGGAATGTCTTGGTTTCTAGCTGCTGCCTGAAAAGGTGGGGCAAGTGCTGGTGGCAGAAAAAGTCAGAGAAGACGCTCAATATAGCTTGAGTCCTCTGTTAGCAGCAATAACAAACCAGCAACATGGTTAAAGGCAAAGTGTGAGGACATGGTAGCTTACTGCTCTCCTGCAGTCTGCTTGCTTATTTAGGGTCTGGGTTCAGATCTGAGAAGATGCTGGTTCCAACAGAGAAGAAGGGACTTCAGTTGCTACAGTTTAAATTTGTGTTTACTGTTTACTGAGCTATCTCTTTAAGTTTGCTTAGTAATTTGCCTGCCTGCTTCTGACAAGCTGAAAGGTCATGGTTGGCATGAACATATATATGCATATATACCTTCCATGTGCACATCCAGGCTATCATGATTTTAAGGCCAACATTTTGTTTTGTTCTGGGAGAACCTTTTTAATGTCTAACCACTGCATCTTCCTTCTTCTCCGTAGATAGTTTTTATCCATCTAGAGTTAAAAGAAAATCTCCAGCTTTGTATTTGAGACCTGGTTTGATACCCATCATGCTCAAATTAGTAAATACTTCCTTTGTAAGAATCCACTTGAATATACAGGTAATGATAATGGCATTCCAAAATCAAGTATCCTTTATGTAAGACACTGCCAGTTACTGATGAATCATTGTGTATGGCTTGTGCCACATACTGACTCACTTACAACGAGTTGAAAGGAAGGATATAGGAATAGCCATTAAAGAAGATTGTAGAGTAGCTAAGTAACGTTCTTCTTTTTTTTTTCCCCACATGCTTTCTAGGACTTTTCTTCTGCCTCTTTTTTATTCTTAAAATATCCAAAAAAACCCTGATTTCACTGACTGCTTGAGCATGTATCACTGCTGCAAATGGGATAACTAAATCAGAAGCTGACCATTGGTTTTGGTTGTAAGTTATTAGTTCATTGGCCAGTACAACTGACTCTTCTGCATACCAAGAGTTAGTAGCTTTGGGGAATTTAGATTAAACCTTTGGCATGATACTGAGATCCTTGCATGGTGTGAGTAGGAGGTACAGGGAGCTTCCATGAGGAAAACCACACAACATAAAGCATTTCTCTGAAACAGCCAAAAGAGACACTAGTTGAAATCTGAAAGGTGTATTTGTTGAAACAACCTGTAACAAATATTCTGTATCCTTTATCAAATACCAATATCAGGTAAGTTAGGTAATGGTAATATGAAGATGTGAAAAAGAAATGTATTTTCCAGAGAGGTTTAATTTGTAGAATTGAAGTTCTCTAGGAATTCAATAGTTACATATTTTTTTAAGATTAAGCATGTCATACCAATGCTTTTTTCTGTATTTCCAAGCAGTGAAGACTTAAACATTTACATGCCCAAATGTTTCACACCTAGCCCTCAATTACTCTCTCTAGTCCCTATAGTTATGCCTTCCCTTTCTATTGTCTTGTCAGTGTGTATTAGTTTGAAAGCAAACCAGTGAAAGACTCCAAGTCAGAACTACAATTTAGCAGGAAAATTAAAATAAAGGCAGAAAACACTGGCTTAAATGACAGAGTCAGGATATAACCCTGTTGGTCTGAGTGGTAGTAGCAGTCCGATTAAATGGTGGCTGCAGTTATCTTGAAGTGATAGATGTGATTCTATTGAAGCGATGATCCTGTAGAAGGGTCTGGTCTTCCTCTGAAGGTCCAGTGGTGGTTATGTAGCTCTTGTCCTCTGGGAATCCAATAGGCAAGGGCTACCCATAGTGTTCCATACCTCAGATTATATCCAGGCAGGAATGCTTGGTTCCTCCCCCTGAGCGGAGCATCTCACAATGGGATGATGTAATTTTATGAATCATGCAGTGAGGCTGGATGGCCCATTATCAGAAGATATCCCCCAGAGAGAGCTACCAGTGATGTGTCATGGAAGAGACAAAGAACACTGCCCCACCTGGTTTTAAGTGATGATGATAGAATACATACTTCTGGTTACATCTTGCATTGTAACCTAAAACACAGTGTCATCAGGAACAACATCCAAAGGTTAATTCTAATGCAATTTACATTATGAAACTGACATAACTGAAACTATAAGAGAGCTTTTTCTTTACACAAAGATATAAGTTTAAATACTCAGATCAGTTATCTGTTTATACACCTGAACTTAACTTAGATTTACAATTGAAAAATTGGTAATGCAAAAACAATGGGACAAGCCTGAGCAAATAAATGACTGGAGTTCCTGATGTAGCTGATGGATGAGTAATAGGTCAATAAGATTAAAGCTATATACATCACAGACCCAAGGCAATCCACCAGTCCTCCCCATAATATCAGGTAAGAGTTGATTGTAAAAGGAATAAATTTTCTGAAAAGAAAGCTTGATTTTTCAGAATTTATAACGAATAAATAAATATGGGATTTTTGGGTTTGTTTGGGTTTTTTTTAATTATATACTTTATCACATAAGGTAAAACATGGTAATTTTACCAAAAATAGTATACTGAAGCTCTCTTTTTCACTGTATTATGAGATGGCTTATAAAGGTTCTTGTTGAGGATTTTTTGCAGGTGAACGGACACTGGGAATGCACAACCCAGCTTTCCCAGCATTGAATCAAGCTGAGTAAAGGATACGCTATCTTTGATAACACTATGGAGGAAAGAGAAGAAATAACCCAAGGATATGAAATAAGGACCACAGCACAAAAGAATGTAGTTTAGGAATTGCTGAAACAATAATTTAGTTCAAACAAGATTGATACATTATGCTGAACAAAAAGGATGTGAGAAGCTGAAATATGGTGAATAGTTGTCACAGCAAATGTCCAATCAGAAGTTTAGACGCAACATGCTAGCAGTAGCAAGCATCCAATCACTGTACTTCTTTTGACCGCACAATGTTTGAAACATTACGGAGTCAGAACTAAAAATGCTATATAAGTGTATATTTTTTCAATAATAAATGGCTTCATATGATCATGTTGATCGGTGTGTCCTGTTATTTCATCCTCCGCAGGTTCTGATTTCCTTAGCAGCAGCCAATCACTCTCCATCAGCAACAAGTCCATTTTTTGCAGGTGTAACAAAACTTGCACTGTTTAACAAGTAACTCCTAATCTGAAGAATTCAAGTACAGCAGCACAGATATCTTAGTCTGTCATTGGCAAAGAAAAGAGTAGTGTCATGGAGCTTAACTCAGTAGTGACAAATACAGCAACTGTGTGAGACTGACTCTGTGACTTCAGCTCTTTCATGTATTACACAATAATATTCCTTCATTAAAGATTGACCAGACAATAATTTTTGGCACCAAGTCGCTACATTTAAGTTAAACTCTTCATCTCGGAAACTGCACTACTCAAGCCTGGGAATTACCAGAGCATCATATGGGCTTATACTCAGATAGTAACATTTGATTCACTTACTCCACTTACCACTGAGATAGATATCCCCAATATGCATCATAGTTCTCTTCACTGGTCAGTTTCAGCTAAAGTGACACACTGTGGTGCTGGCTATGTTGGCCATTCAATAAATTCATGGTTTAATTCTTACAATATAGTGAGCAAAGTTATTGTCTAGGGTAAAGCACTTGACTTTTAACATTTTTATAACAAGACTTTTCTCACTTGCACCAGAAAATGCTTAACTTCATTTTCCAGGCTTCTTTCCTTCCTGAGACAGTTCTGCTGATCTTAAATATTCAGAAGAAGAGCAGACAGCTGCAGTTGTAATAATGAAAATCATCTCAGGTATTTTAGAGAAATGCTAACAAACACTGAAAGCTAGGATACTAATAGGAGACAAACAGTAATGATTGAGCTATAAGGATTAAGGAATATGTGGATGAGAATGGTTTAGGAGGTTAGAGATCATCAGGACAGGCCCATAAATAGAAACAAAGAAAAAAAGGTTTTAAGGCTCTAGTGGGCAATTGTTAAAAGAGGCAGAACTATGGCTGCTAGCCAGCTTTATCAGCTCTCCTCATAATACACCAAGAGCAGCTCTAGACATAATATTTACAAATCATTGTTTCCTTTCATCAAATAACTGTACAACCCGGACTCCATTATTTGCCCTCCTCCTTTCTATGCCCAGTGTACCAATCTTACCCTTTTGATGGGCATGGAATTCCCAAACTTTAGCTGACATATGCACTTGTGACACTGGCTCCCAGGAACAGTCCTCCAGTTTGTACAATCAATCAAATACGACAGGGTATCCCAGAATATTTGGCAATCCAAGATAGCCAGATAACAGTATCTCTCTGGCCTGGATCATAATCAGAGTCAGAGATTGAGGGTGATGGTAGAAGAGATCTGAGTGAACAGGTTTTAACAGGAACACATGAACAACAGTATGAATACTGGGAGTATACAGAACCTCCCCACACCCAGTGCAATGAGGAGTTGTAGAAGCAGTATCTGCGCCTACAGAGGACCCTGATGGGTGTCCCCTCAATGGCAAATACAGGCCAGGATACAGAGCAGCTCTGCATCCTCAGAGGAGTCCTTCTCTGCAAAGATTGTGGAGAAAGTCTTGTACAGTCTCTAGAATAGACTGAGCAGGACGCAAAAAAGGAGTGGTTGAAGCATCTGCCCAAAACACCACCATCCTCACAAGGGAGGAGCTATGGTCATCCCAGAACCCCGTCCCCTCAAGTGCTCAGGGATTGAATGAGCTCCAAGGACTTTGCTCCTAATGGGACAAAACAAATCTGACTATAATGTGACCACTGGGAGAAGAACTATCCAAATCCTGCAAGAAAACCTCCATGAAATAAGCAAAACTAAAGGGGTCACTATTTCCAGTAAATCAGGGAGGGACTAAGCAGACTAAGGGGAAAACCCCCACCACACAAAAAAAGAACAGTAGTGGGAAAATGGAGAACAGAAGTGCACGCCCTTGCTGGACTCTCTGCACAATGTTACAGCTATTCTACCACGGCTTGAGTCTTCTCCCATGTGTCACACATCTTCTGCAGCTTGAGCTGCTCTGTGCACCCCCTGCAGAACTTCTGGAGTACCCTCTGTGGACACAGGCTCAGGGCTATGGTTACCAGACACCTTCCACCAGAGTTCCCAGCACAGGGGCTGTCTGGAAGGGTTGTCAAGGCAGGCCCAAAGTAAGAGATGAGGATGTTCAGATACAAAGGCTGTAGTAGGCAGTACCTCAGAAAGGCAGAGGTCTACTAGTCAGTTTTGTTAGCTCTCCTAGCAACACACAGGGGGCAGCCATCGGGATAATATTTCCAATTAACTGTCTCCTTTGAGCACGTAACTGCATAACCCTGACAGAGATCATGGACAAAATGAGAAGAGATTGAGGAAGTATAGGAACAAGAAGAAAAGCTTCTGAGCCTAGTAAGTACCATTCATTATGTTATTACAGATGTAGACATAACAGTACTTTCAATTTATCCAAACTAACATAAATGCAAGGTTATAAGCATTCAGACAGCTGGTCTGAAACTTCAGAAAGATGGATTTGATTTCTTTTTGGTAGATATTTCCTTTTGTGTCCTTCAGCAAGTAATTTAAGGATAGACTCATAATGGAACTAACACCTGAAATGAGGTGAGTTATGTTTTGTATCTGCATCTACTTGTTTCTGTCAGGACTCAATCTTTATGAACTTACATTTTCACTTCAGCATATTTATATGACTTTAAGAAAAAGAAGTCTAGAGTATATTTGCTTATCCCTAACTGTCATCCTGATTGATATCATGGTTTGCCTGCATCCAATGTACAGTTAAGTATTTATCTGTTTAGAGGTTTTTTTTGGGAGTGGGGTTGAGAAGGATGGTGGGAGTTTGCCCTTTAATCTGAAGATGCCCCTAACCACTTAACTGCTATCTAAGACTTTATCTTATTAGAGGTTGTCCACTTTCAAAATTATTCTTTATAATAGAGAGTTGAACCTGATTCTCCCATGCATGAGCCCAAAATTATTCCCTAGGTACTGTCGTCTGCAAAAAACCAGATTCATTACCCAGTGTGCAACGAGCCAATGACTACACACTCAAAAGAGACATTGATTATTTATTTAACTGACCTTGGGTGGTTGGTGGTATTTCAAAAATCAAGCACATGAACTATCAAAACTTTTTCAGTATTTGTACATTTTAGCAAAAAAGAAATACGCTGGGTTACAATGTGAGGTGTAAACAAACTATGTATTCTACACCCATCTACATTATTCCTGATGAACTGTTAATGGTGAGTTGTTTGCAGCAGCTGTCCAATGCACACCCCACCCCTCAGGCTACAAGCTGGGTGAGATAAGGACAAAGAGGCAAGCCTGTGAGGCAGGGTAATGTTTCTTTTTCTTCACACCGATGACTCAGCCCTGATAACTACCCCTGGGGAAGCAGCAGCACATCCCACCTACCTGAAGGGGTCATCTCTGCTAATGGGCCATAATGAACTGAATAGGCAGCTGGAACAACCATCAGGGACTCCAAAAATACCCTATGACTCATAGGATTACATCATTCCATCGTGAAACTGCTCGTCCTGGGGGAGGTACCACCTGAGCTCCACTGTATACAGTCTGGGCAGTTTGGGGATTGGAACACCACCACCACTGGACATCCAGAGCAGGACCCGAACTTCCACAGGAGGACCAGACCCTCCACAAGAACCACCACTTTTGACAAGACTGAAACTATCACTTCAACATCACTGCACTCACCACTTAAGCGACTACCTCCCTGACCAACAGGGTGCCAGGTTGTACTAACTTTGTGGTTTTAAGCCAGTTTTTCTGTATTATTGCATTTACTGTAATCTTTCTATTCAATTGTTGCTCCGACCTGAAATCTCTCTCAAGGTATTTGTGTGGGAGTTAATTTCTCCTGCTGGGTAACTTTCAAACCAGCACAAAGAAAGAGTGATCACTGACTACAAGTTACACAAGTTTGTAGCAGGACAACTCCCATGTGCCACGAGAGGGCTTGTTGTTGCCTATCAGCTGGTGTAATAATTATGGCATCTTCCCTCTGACATGAATTTGCTAATTGGTGAAATATCTCAATCAGGACAGCTTGTCCTGTAGTGAGTTATTCTGGTACCACAGAAGTGACATTCCCAGCTGGCAGTAAACATCTTGCTTTGAAAGCAAGATTGTAGGAAGATAAGCTTGAATTTCTGACTGACAGACACTTCATTTTAAAAACCATAAAAGCTACACCAAACTTTCACAAAGCAGAAGTCTTCTGCACATTCCCTGGAAATGGGTGTGGTCTTTCCCTTGAAGTCAGGACGCAGCTCTCTTGAGGTTTCAGTGAAAGGACTTAGTGTACTCCATCATCAATTCAGTGTAAGTTACACTGACTCCTAATCTATACTATTTCTTTGCTAGCTATAACATAGGTACCTTTATGTAGTGCAATGTTTGATGTAATCTACTAGTAGTTCTTTTGTTTTATCCTGTGCAGTAACTCTGTTTAAGGCCTCTTGCCTGTTAATCTCCTATTAACTGTCTATTCAATAATTAACTCATTTTGTAATAGACCTGATCTGCCATTCTTGAGAATTTGTGAACCAGAGCAATTCAGGCGCATGTCACCCAAGCAGAGCTGCTGCCAAAACCTGAGCCTAAGGCAGGGTTTGTCTAATGCTCTCACTCGATCCATAACAAAGTTACACAGTTCTCTTACTAGTTATTATTCTATCTCCTACAAGTTAATGATTCTCTCACTTCTCCTGCTAAGTCCCCATGCCCAATCTTTCTTGTCTTTTCAGTCAATGGGCTTATTGGGTCAGTGATTGCAATGTTCCCCTGCCAGAATTACCTTTTACTCAGTTGGAGCTGGTTCAGCGCATTTGGTGAGTCATCTTTTTTCCTTATCTTGGGAATTCTGTCAGACGTCTTTTTGGCCCATAAATTCTGCATTCTTTGTGTCCATCATGGGTGAGCATCTCTTTTCCCAGATCTGTTACCCAGATCTCCCTCTGGGCCTGAGATTATTAAAGCATATCAAGCCCTGAACTTTAACAAGGAATTTGTTTTTCTAACACATGAACATCATTTACAGTTTGTTAGGTGCTCTCTATTTCACAGATTAAATCTCATGTCTTGTTGATTAGGCTCAAAAGTATAAAAAGATACCAAAGTATACAAATACCAAAGAACATCCTTAAGAAAATTTTTACATATTCCACATTTTGCAACAGTAGCAGTTGTATATTAAGTACCTTAATAATAAGTATATTTCTCTCCTATTCTGTCTTATGAGAAAATAATTCATTGACTTTGGATGTCAAGGACAAAGGATGGGGACAGAAGGTGCCCCTCTCTGTAGTTGTCTCTTGGGCTGCATAGTGCCCACTGTGTGCTGGTAACACACATGTCTAAACCTAAAGTACTAGTTTGAGCACATGACAGTTACTGTATCGTCAAATGCTTGTGTCAGTGTTGTGGATTGCACTATGCAGACTAATTGCTGGGTTTAGCACTGAGTAACAAAGAAACTTAAACGTCTAGAGACTAGACTTCTTGGAACTCACTATCCTTTAATGAAATGGCACTACTCTATGATTTTCGAAGAGGTACATGCCTCATAGAAGATAAGTATGATTTCTGTGTGCATACATGTAGTAATGTAAGTAGTAATATATGTGTGGTAATATGGTGATTTCAGAGTAGGAACCTAAAATAGCAGTAATGTACAGCTGATGTAGCAATATTTTAGAAGTATATGGATACTGAATAATCCTTAAAGAAATTAGTGTCAGACTTACTGCAATAGGGCTTGACAGCTGTAATCACCTGAGGGAGACCATTGGAAGATACCTGCTGAGAGAAATATTGGGAATGAGAAAAAATCTAGTGCAATTACCTGCACTCTTAACTATTAAGCAGAAATCTGACTGTCACACAAAACATGGGAAAAGGCATCTAACCCTCCAAGATCACTGGCTGTGAAGGAGTTGTGAATTAACAACTTACCTATTTTGCAGTTTTGGGTTTGAGGATGTCAGGTACCCCAAAATTAAGATGATGAGTTCTGACTTTTTGAGCAGTGCAATAACATAGACCCATTGAAAACTTTTCTTGGAATGTATTCTTTACAGTTTTGAAGTTTTTATGAGAAAGATGATTCAAACTAATTTTGGAATTGATGGTCTTACAGATTGAAGACAAAAGTGAAAATCTGTTGAATGTTAATTAATATCTACATTTAGTTCTCTTGCAGAATATATATCCCTCCCAGCAGAAGACTATCCTGCTAATTTTTAAAATGTAATTAAAAAGAGTATTAACCAAAAGAGAG
Organism: Ifrita kowaldi; assembly: GCA_013398055.1. Taxonomy (NCBI): domain Eukaryota; kingdom Metazoa; phylum Chordata; class Aves; order Passeriformes; family Cinclosomatidae; genus Ifrita; species Ifrita kowaldi. Next base: position 16,241 of record VZRS01008981.1, read on the forward strand.
GTAAAATCAACTCATTTCATTAGCACTTGGTAGGACTTTGCATTTCTCAGTCCACATATATCAACCAGGATTTATAACCTCACTTGCTTTTCACTCTTGAGAGTGAATACATTTCATAAAAAAGTTATATTGAAATGAAGATGGACACTGTATTCCCTAAATCTTAGTGCAGATCACTGTACATGAAACGGAATTATATGTACAGGGTGTGTACCTTATGAATTAATTTAAGTCCACATTGTACATCAGTCTGAATTCTTGGAGTAATTATGGGCTATCTTAACTTTTTCTGGAATCAACATTTGATTTGGTGATCAACACCATCAACAGTGTTTTTTATTCCTAAAATCCTGAAGTATCAACCCTGGAAACAAACAAAAAAAAAAGACCAGGACAAGAAATCAGATAGTTCAAATACACAGAGATTGTAAGTGATGAAAGTGTCACAGTGTTTTTACTGGACAAGAACACCAATTTTAACTGCATTGGGCACACATAATTAGGTTTCTAAAAACTCATTCAATTAAGATAACATATTTAACTTTTAACATTATTTAAAAGAACCATCAATGGCACTTAAAGTAACTTATTAACTGTGCCGGGCTACCTGTTTGAAATGGTCTTACTCCCACTTGGCTCTCTTGCTTCATGAAAATAAAATTATTATTGTAAAGGCAGAACCCAGAAATATTAATTAAAATAATTCATCAATATAACCAATGAAATCAAACATATTCTGAGATTATCTAGTTAGTCTGTTAATTTACTCTTGAGTTGTACTACAGTATGGTAAAATTTGGTGTTAAAAAGGATAATTGGCAATAAAAGACTTTATTGCTCTTGGGTGTAATAGGGAAGTATTAAAAGTTTTGAAGTAACACTGGTAATCACGTTTAAGAACAAGGAGTTAAATGTATTTTCTTCATTTTATTCCAGGTTATGGCCACAAGCATAATATTCTCTTGAACAGGCTTGAGTCTGATGTCCTTGTACTTAAAAAAAAAAAGGAAAAGATGAGAGTACTGGCAAAAAGTAGAGTATTTTAGTGTTTTCAGTATGATACTCAGGCTTGTTTTGCTGTTGGTTCTTGATGACAGAAGGACAGGGTTCAATATGATTCAGCTTAGCATGAGCGATTGAATGCAGAAAGCATCACCAGAAGTGTCAGTTTTCCTGTAGAATTACTAAACTGGTAAGAACAGTGAAATGCAGAAATTTTCAACTCACATAATAAAAAATGGTTTAAAAGCACTCTGAAAAGCATTGTCAGAAAGGGTAACTTCAGGGCTTTTTTGAGTGTTGCTCAGACTGCTGGTGGTGACTGTGAATATAGTGATGATAACCTATTTAAACCTTAAGTACGAGTTGTAGCATTGCAAAAATTAAATGGTGATTTGAACAGAAAGACGTTACTTCTCTGTAGAAAGAGAATATTCAGTGCTTTTGGCATTACTTGCAAAGGAATGACAAATACAATGGTTTTAATTATATTGTATTGTATCATATTATATTGTATCATATTGTATTATATTGTATCATATTGTATTGTAATTATAGTTATATTGTATTATATTATATTTTTAATAAAGGGGAAGACAGATTAGAACTTCATATGGAAGCACTGAAAGCTGAAAAGTCTGGTCCTGATTGTAAAATACTTTTTAGTTTTCTTAGACTCTTACTAGTTGGTGAAATATGTGCTCAAATAAGGATGTCAGGACTGTGATCACACTGTGCATCAGAGGAGGATAGTAGACTATGCATTAAAAAGCATATCAGATTAACAAATATGAATAAGAAAGTTTTCCAAAGTGGATGTTTGACAGTATGGCATTGTGTCCACATTTTGCAGCTATAGACTATCTGGAATAGTCTTTACAGTCCTCCTCAAATCATGGCACAAAATGTTTCAAATACAAAATGTCAATTGTATGTGCTATGTTTTCTTGTGGCTTGTATTAGTATTGTTGAAACCAGAGTTGTTTCTTACCAGGATCTCTGTCTATTTTAAAACACTTAATGATCTTGAAATACTGCTCAGTAGCAATTCAAATGTAAACCAGTCACTTTAATACATGTGCTCACTGCCTTTCTTTGGACAAATAACAGCAGCTGTTCATATCATGGGTCAAGGCAGCCAAGGAATTTGACAAAGAGATCTTATTTTTATTTTAAACATTGTTTCCCTAACTTGTATAAAGAAGGACTTTTGCGAGAGGTAGCAAAGAGAAAATCAATCAGGGATGTTGGGAATATGGAAAACAGAGTAATTAAGGGAATAAAATCCACAGCTACACTAATAGCTTGGATTGTTACAAAGCTCCTGACTGTGGTCTATGGTTCTACTTTGATCACCCACACTGTGTGAGTCCTGAACCAGCTCCAGTCCAACTGGTTTCAGAGTTAGGGCTTGTTCTCTGAACTGAGGCATAAACACTTGTGTAACCTGAGATGTTATTTGGCAAGGTTCATGTCTGAGACTTGATTAGACTGTGGTTCTTGTACTGATGCAAATTGGTGATGCTGGATGAACCACTTGGTTTCGGTCTGTGGCAAGTCTATGCCTTTGTGTATGTAAGTTCTAATATTACCTTTGTGCTTGGTTAGAAGTTCTAAGCATTTTTGTGGTTTATGTTTTATTATATATATATATATTTTGGAAGTGCTGAAATACACTGGCCTGCTCTTCATAGAAAGGCTAATGCAAATCTTTGGTATACCTGACCTAAAAATCTAAAGTTTTCCAGGTGCCTTGATGCTAATAGGAGTATGAAACATATTGTTCTTTAAACAATGAGAAAATCCTTGCTCAATGAATGTTACATGAAATGAGAATAAAAAAATTTGGTAAGGTTTTATGAAAGAAATATCTTTGCAAGGTGACTAAGGACAGACTGCCTTTATTGGATTGTAGTTTAATATTTGTGCTGCACAGGCACACAATATTAGATTTTACATGCAACATAAATGCTAAAGGAACTCCTCTCCATATTAGTTTGAAGTCTCAAGTAAGTAGCCATACAGACAAATCTGCAGTAAAAGACTTGAGAAACATATTCTGATGAGATTTATCAATCAAACGTACAAGTTACTATATTCTGATGAATTAGAAATCTTGCCTGCTGTGTATATTCTGAAGCAAATAGTCTCATTTTGCTTTGTGAAAGGAAGCAGGACTGTATCTGTTGCACATCTGTGTTGCCTGGGAGGAGGTGGTTGCTAGAGTAAGCACTGCAGAGCTAGAGCTCTGAGTTCAACAGGAAACAGGTAAGGGCTCTTTATCACTCTGCAGGCAGGAAATGCTAATAAATATCCAGCCACCTCAAGAGGGATGAGGGTAAAAAACAAGAATAGGAGTCAGGAAGGCCAAGGCGAAGCTGGAACTGAATTTGGCAAGGGACACAAATAATAACAGAACTTCTGCAGGTACATTAACCAGAAAAGGAAGGTTGAGGAAGGTGTATCCCGACTGATAAACAATGCTGGAAAACTGGTAACAACAGATTAGGAGAAGGCTGAGGTACTCATCAACTTTTTTGTCCCACTCTTCAATGGCAAACTCTCTTCTCACACCTCTTGACTGGCTGGACAGCAGGATGGGGACTGGGGGAGTGAAGTCCCTCCCACTGTAAATAAAGATCAGGTTCATGACCACCTGAGGAACCTGAATGTACCTAAGTCTGTGGGACCTGATGAGATGCATCATGGAGTCCCGAGGACTCCACGATATAGTTGCCAAGCCATTCTCCCTGAGATTTGAAAAGTCTTAGCAGTCAGGTGAAATCCCTGGGGACTGGAAAAAGGGAAAACACTGTACCCATCCCTAAAAAGGGTAGAAAGGAGGACTCTGGGAACTTTGAGCTGCCAGCCTCACTTCTGTCCCTGGGAAGATCATGGAACAGATCCTCCTAGGAGCTCTGCTAAGGCTCAGGAGGACAGCAAGCATGGCTGCCCCAAAGTCAAGTCCTGCCTGACATACCTTCTATGACAAGGTGGCTACAGCGCAAGCTGGAGATGTGAGTGGACACTATGCACTTGCAGCCCAAAAGGTCAACCATACTGTGGGTGGATAAAAAAAGACCTGGTGGCCTTTTATAAAGGGGTGACTCCATCGGCAGACAATGGAAGAGTTGTAGACATCATTTATCTGAACTTCTATAAAGCCTTTGACACAACATCCTTCTCTGTAAATTGGAAAGCGATGGATTTGATGAGTGGAGTTAGATGGATGAGAAAATGGCCAAATGGTCCCATCTGGAGGATAGTGGCCAATGACTCAGACTCCCAATAGACATCACTGACAAGTGGTGTCTCTCAGGGGCTTGTATCAGGATTACTTAGTATCTTCATCAATGACACAGATGAAGGGGTCGAGCACACTCTCAAGCAAGTTTGCAGATGACACCAAGCTGAGCTGTTGACACTCCTGAAGGATGATATGCCATCCAGAGGGACCTGGACAAGCTCAAGAAGTGGCCCAAGGGAATTTCATGAGGTTTAACAAGGTCAAATGCTGGTGCTGCACCTGGGTCAGGACAACCCCTGGTGCCAACCCACGCTGGAGATGAACAGCTCAAGAGCAGCTCTGCCCAGAAGGACTTTGGGGTGCTGGGAGTGAGAGTTGGACATGAGCCAGCCATGGGCACTCCCAGCCCAGAAAGCCAAGTGTGCCCTGGACTGCATCCAAAGCCTCATGGGCAGCAGGGGAGGGAGGGGATTCTGCCCCTCTGCCCCGCTCTGGTGAGACCCCACCTGCAGAGCTGCCTCCAGCTCTGGGGTCCCAGCACAGGAAGGACATGGAGCTGTTAGAGAGGGTCCAGAGGAGGCACCAAGATGATCAGAGGGACGGAGCACCTCTCCTACGAGGAAAGGCTGAGAGAATTGGGATTGTTCAGCCTGAAGGAGAGAAGGCTTCTGGATGACCTAACTGGAGCCTGAATTCCAGCAGTTGAAGGGAATCCACAAGAAAGTTGAAAAGAGGCTATTTACAGAAGCATGTGGTGACAGGATGAGGGGCCAGTGGCTTCAAACTGAAGAAGAGTAGCATTAGAATACATAATACGAATAAATTCTTTCCTGTGAGGATGCTGAGACACTGGAACAGGTTGCCCAAAGAAGCTGTGGCTGCCCCATCCCTGGCAGTGTTCAAGGCCAAGTTAGATGGCAGCCTGGTCCAGAGGAAGATGTTCCTGCCCATGGCAGAGGGGTTGGAATGAGATGACTTCTCATGTCCCTTTCAACTCAAACCATTCTGTGATAAATTTAAAGATGCACCCTGAAGCTTACAGCAATTCTCGTATAGTTGTGAGTGTGTTAAGTAGATTCCAGAATGCCCAGTGTTCTTGTGTTTTATCATGTGCATGCTACACAGATTAATACTGCAGGAAAACCTACACAGATAATTTTTACGTACTCTGATGAGCTTTCCACTCAGGCCACTGTCTTTGAGCTAAGTGTGCATTTATGTTTAATAGTGACCACAACATTTCACACAGGTGCTAGAGCAAATCTTGCTTTCCCTTGGAGCATCTGATAACCTGGGATAAAGTTGAGTTGAGGCAATTTTCAGTCCAGTCAATTTTCCCAAGTTTAATTTTGTTATATGCTGCTTCACTGAGGCAAAATGTCATGATACCGTGATAGTAATGAGAAAATTAACTTCCTTATCAATGGCAGGATTAAATGATTATTGAGGTGGTTACTCAAGCTTTTAAACAGAAATTGCCCTGAGTAGGCCATTGCTGTTTGAGGACACAAGAATGAAGCTGTATGTTAAAGAATTCCTTTGTTTCAGTTTACAGAGTATCATATTTCAATTGTGAATAATTAAAGCATCGTATGTATTTGATACAAGTCTGCAAATGAACTAGTAATGCTTGAGACCAGGTCTAAGATGTAGTTACCCTTTGGCTTTATTTGTTAGCAAATTATGCATAACTTATTTGTCTAGTTGTAATAAAAATCCCAAGTATATAAACTGTTCAGGAAGAGCATCATCAACTGGACAAGTAAATTGACATTAAGACATTCTTTTCTACTGAAAACATTGCTAATTTGCCAGCACTTGGGCTGTGTTAATTGAGTTTCAGACTGACATCTGTTTTTCAACTGCTACAGACCTAAGAGTGGAGAAAACAATGCACCTGAAAGAAAAAAATTTTCTTTTATGCATTCAGTCAGTAGGTGTTGTAGAATCTGTGGAACAATATATACTGGGGGAAATCCAGCTAGAAAGAAACTTGACAGAAAAAAACATGGGGGCCTGGTGGACATCGTGTTGAACATGAGCCAGCAATGTGGCTTTCAGAGCATAATATCCTGGGTTTACTGTAACAAATAATATCCTGGGCTTCATCAGGCACAGCATTGCCAGCAGGGGTTGATCCTTTCCCTCTGCTCAGGACTGGTGAGGTCACACATGATGTGCTGGGTCCAGTGCTCGGCTTCTCGCCAGTGCAGGAAACACAAAGATAATGTTGGGGTTTTGGGAGTTTCCCTTCTGTTTTGGTTTTTTTTTTTTCCTATTAAAGAATTTTCCCCATAGTGTTGTCAGGATGATAAATTGCTGGGTGCTTAAGCCAAACAAAGCACCGGGCTGCAGAGGGTGGAGGGTCGCTCGGACTACTCGTCTTTCACCTGGGTTTGGGTAGAGTCGGGACTGCTGGTGCTGGCCGGGCTCGAAAGCAGTTCATCAGAACTCTTCTGCTTTTCGGCTGTTTTTTTCCATCTACCGGAGAAAACGGGGATTCCTGAGACCACCTTTTCTCCCTGCTCACTGGGAGTCGGGCTGTGGCTGCGCTGCCTCCGTCACCGTTCCAATCCTTCGCTACTCTGTAGCCCCTGCACACTTTTTGCTGGCTGGGACCTCCTGGGATTCCGGCTGCAGCTCCTGATACATTTTGTCTGCCACCTGGAATCTGTGCTCGCCTCTGATGTTCCAGCCTGCTGTTCCCGAGGGTCTGGCCAGGCACCAGGATCAGCTGCCCGGAGGGTCTGTGAAGCTCTTTCGTCCATTTTCCCCTCCCCGGGACCCCGGGCCTGCTGGCTGTGAGCACAACTGCACCAGAGGGGAAAGTGCCCGCAGCCTGCGGCCGAGAGACACTGGTATTGGGTCTGTGGTTCTGTCTCCTGCTACTGCCGGAGTTATTGCTGTTTGTTTGCCTTGTTATATGTATTAGTAAAGAACTGTTAATCCTAACCCTCATATATTTGCCTGAAAGCCCCTTAATTTCAAATTATAATAATTCGGAGGGAATGGGGGGGGGGGGTTGCATTTTTTTTTTCATTTCAGGGGAGGCTCCTGCCCCTCCTGGACAGACACCTGTCTTTCAAACCGAGACAGATAATTAAGGGACTGGAGTACTCACAAATGAGGAAAGGCTGCAAGCTGTGTAAAAGAAGGCTCAGGAGGGTATTACACTAAAAAATTATCTAAACATGGTCCTGGACCACTACCATTATGTGGCTCTGCTTAAGCAGGTGAATTGGACAAGATGGTCTCCAAGAGGTCCCTTCCCATCAGTGGTTGGTCCCTTAACCATTTAGTGATTCTTAGGTTTAAAAAAGTGAAAAAGTGCACTTCAGTATCAGTGTCGTTGACATAAAAACACTAAGCTCACCTCATCAGATTTATCTGTCCAGAATATGACATCATTCAAAGAGGAGAAAATCTGGACATAAATACATAAATACATAAATACTGGTGAGGTGATTGCATAAGCTACCACCGTGAGTTGCAGTAAGTCAGGGATGTGGACTTAATGATTTGGAGTCAATTACATGTAAATTTACTTGACACTGAATCATAAATCTTCCAAATAAATATCTTATCCCTTGAGTTCTAAAAATATTCCAAAAACACTAAAAATTCAAGCTCAGATATGGCTATTTGGACCACTGGACTGTTCTGTGCTGTCAGATCATAATTTTTTATTTTGAAATTTAAAAAGAAAAGTGTTAGGGGAGGTATTAATTTTTCTGTATGTAACCTTAGTGTCGGAACATCCCACAGATGAGGTGTGCTGTACAGCTCCCTGAGAACTCCAAGATTATATACTGGGTTTTTTCTACTTTTTCACCAGAGAAGTGACTGCTTATCCTCACTTTTAAAACCTTACATACTGTTTGAAGTAGGCATTTAATGCCTGAATTCTTTGGCATTTTATTCTGGGAAATTATACCAACTCTGGTATTTCTTACTGGCAAATTGGTTGAAATGACAACTTAATTTGGTCTTTGCAGAAATCCTCATTTTAGTTAGAGTTTTATTTTTAACTGTTAGAGCATCTGCCCCATCCCATACCTGCCACCTCCTTTACCTTGGCATAAGAGGTAAAGGCAGAAAATATTTATAAAAAGATCCAAATTTTTTTGCTAAGGTACTTAAGATATACATATATAGAGAACATATTCTCCCCTGACTTCAAAGAAATTAGAACAATAATGTAATTATTAATTGTTAAAGGTTTTTTGCTATTAAACATCAGAAAAGAAGTGTTCCTTTTTTGAGTGGTTTTGCAAAATCTTTTTTCAGTATACATGTATATTACTCTCTGTTTCGTTATTAGATTATTACTGAATAGGACTTATTTTGACATTTTGGACATTTTACCACAAAGATCAGTCAGTTTGGAGGAAAACTGAGCAGATCTGAAAGCTGGGACATCAGAGTCTTGGAAAATTGTTTATTAACATACCATACATTTGAATTTAATTATTTTATTTAATAACTTGGATAATATTTATTGTTTTTTAGTCTAGTGACATTTTATCCTGCCACAGCAAAAGCATGATCCGCTTTGCTGGTAGATATTGCCTCAGACAGCATTCAGGGCTTTTACTGCCTGTCCATGATTTACTGACTTCTGTGGACAATGTATCATACAGTCACTCCTAAAGTACTTCGTTGTCATATGGTGTCTCCTTTCTAGAGGTTTTGCATCTTTCATGATCTCATTTTGTCCAGAGATCCACTGAGAAGCCCAGGGTGAAGAGGAACCAACACGATGCTTCTGGATCCACAAGTGTTGACTATCTCCTGATTAATCTGTCTCTCTGCCTGTGTCTCTCTCTCCCCTCTCTTTTCTATTTTTTTCTATCTCTCTACCTCACATTTTGCTGTTACATAAAATCCGTAACTTTGACTTTGGCGTATGGTCTTGTTTGCACCACCGGTAGAGGCACTGCTCAAATCTTAGCAAACACTTGGAAATGAGAAAACAGCTCATACATTAGTTATTTTTATCAGATCAATACACAGCTGGAGATACCAATTTTATATTTGCACTCATCTTTTAAATGAATTGAGGTTAGATGACTAACTTTGTTCAGCCTATCCCACCCTATCAAAATGCTACTTGCTGCTTTGCTGTATTTTATAATTTTCATATGAATTTGTTTTATCAGGCAACCTCCTCTTCAATTTCTTATTTTTGGAAGACATTCTTTCTCAGACACTGTGTTTCTGGAATGCTTCCCTGGATGATACTAGTAAATATACTTAATACTAAGATTTCTTACTTGGATGCTAAATACACATTTAATGTCGCTCATATTCTGATGTCCTTAGCTATTATTATTTGTGTATTCTTGAAAGATTTAAGCTTTTTTTCTTTTTATTTAATTTCATTTTTCTTTTTATTTCATTTTCTGTTTTGCACAGTAAATGAAAACAGCTCTGAAGGAATTCACATATCAATAGCACAGATCCTACCATGCATAAACATAAAATGCTTTAAATTACTACAGTTTAGTTCATATTTTGGCATCCAACATTTCTTTTCTGTGACAAAAAGTAACTCTGCCTTTAGACTGTGATATTTAGCTTTCCTCCCCATTGATCTGCTTCATAGGTTTTGAACTTTACATTTCAAAGTTTGTCGTTTACCACCTTCAGGTGAAATTTTGACAGTAATAAATGCTGTAAATGACTACACCTTCCACTGTATTAAAAACCTTCACCAAGTATTTCAGAAAAATTTGCAATATTTGACCAAAATAAAGAGTAAAGAAATTTTGCTTAATATTATGGAAAGAATCTTGCTGTTAGCTCCACAAAGAGAAATCCATGATGACTTTGTGTCATGGATTTAGCCCATCTGGAAATTGAGCAGCATGCTCACTCAACTCTCTTCTCTCTATCCCCTGCTCCACTGGAAGGGAGAGAAATATCAAAGTAAAATTTGTATGTTGCGATAAGAACAGTTTAATAATCAAAACTGAAGTAAAATACAACAATAATGCTAAATGATAATAATAATGACAATAAAAAAGGAAAAACAAGTGATGTACAATGTAATTGCTCACCACCTCCTGACCCCCCTTTCGAAACCTACGTTGCCTGCCCTTCCAGGAAGCTCCCCTCAGTTTATATATTGGGCATGATGTGCTATGGGGTTGGAATATCCCTTTGTTCATTATTTTGGGTCACCTGTCTGAACCATACTCCCTCCCAGTTTCTTTTGTGTACCTCCTCACTGGCAGAGACAAAATAAAAGAAAAAAAAAGTCCTTGACTCAGGATAAACACAGCTTAGCAAAACCTAAAATATCAGTGTGTTATCACCATTCTCATTGCAAATGCAAAATTTAGCACTGTAACAGCTACTGAGAAGAAATTAACTCTATCCTAGATGAAACCAGGAAATTTTGCCACTATAGACTTTACATTGTTTTGTGGAGTTAAAACCATTACATAGCCTAATGAAATTACCTGGAAGCAGTGTGTTTACACTATTTATTTATTTGCAATTAGAGATGACAAACATGCATAAGCTTAATTTTAAACAGACAAATAGCACCAAGTACCCAGAAAGCATTTGTCTGCCCTACCTAAATGTTGTTTTATATCTGCAACTAGCAAGTCCACAAACACATTTGTATATAGGGAAACCATCAGACACGAGTAAACTACAGGCAAAATACCAAGGAAAACCAAGGAGCTGTTCTGACGTTTTATCTGACAAAAGCAAGGTTCAGACTTAACTCCCATAGTATTATTTTCCATTTAATTGACTTTGAGGAAAAAAATGGAACCACTAGCCCTAGGACAAAGCTAGTTTTTTCATTGTTTTATTTAGATTTTTACCAAGACACACTGGTGCTCGGGGTTTATTAAACAAATGCCTATGTTTGTCCTGAATGATTTACAGAGCTTAAGAAAAATCCCATATTCTTTGTAATGGGCTCCTTGGGCATGTGTTTGACAGATGTAAGAAACTACCAACTGAACATTCTATACACTCGACATCATCTCTTAATGGCAATCCTTTGAAGCTTAGCTGCTTAAATGGCATCTGCTGCAGGAAACATGAAATGCAGTAATTTCTAATAGGATCTTAAATGAAGCCTTTAATAATGAAGCTTGACTTAGTTCAGTTACTACTGAATACTGCAAAGCTGCGATAAAACTTCATTTCATAATTTAGTCCTACTGCTGTGGGCAACTGATTTCCAAAAAATTATTTAATACCTATTTTCACTGGACAGCCTTAAGTCCAAAATGGCAAAGTCTGCCTGCTACGTCAGTGCCTGTCAAGGATGACTGCCATAACTGTACTGGTTTTAAGCACTGGATTTTATATAGCTGCAGTCACTATTCTGCATATCCCTTTGTTCATGGTTTACCTAAACACCTGAGCATCCTACTGAGTCTTCATGAACATGTTATCCTGAAGGTTCTTGCATAAGACCTTCCTAAAAATACATTTCCTAATTTTGTGTCAATTCATGGCTCTGGAATTAACAGCCTGAAGCTACCTTATATGGCTCAAGGGGGTTCATGGTATAAAAGTAAAATGACCACAAATTCTGTCCTGACCTATAGGAAAAAAAATCACTTAGAGGAAAACCTATGGATATGATTCAAAATTCATGTTCATTTTGTTTGATCTCTTTTATAAAAATAAAAAAAAATTATGATCAACAGACACTGGCCTGGAGAATACCCAAAGGGGCACAGCGTCCTTCCTGCAGACGTCCCTGGGTGGGCAGCTGCAGCTCTCACAGGCTGGCTCCTCAGCTCTGGGAGCAAACCCCAAGTAAAGATGACAGTAGTGTCAGCAGAGGCAAAGAAGAAGGAGAGGTTTTTTGTATAGATTGCACAGGTGAGGTTTATTCCACGCACAGGTCAAAATTCTAGGGACAAACTACAGTTTCACGTGACGGTCCAGGGATCTTCTACTCCATGGATTAGGGGTGGAAAGAAGGGAAACAACCAATCGGATAGCACAAAATGGGATGGGCTAACGGGGAAGTATCCAATGGGGATAACTTGGAGGAGGGACTTATAACAATGAACCAATAGGGCACCAAATTGGAAGAACTTTCTACACCTAATGCATAGTCAAACAGGGGGAATACATATGTATAAGCTTATATATAAAATTGGGTGGGAATACACAAACCAATCAGTATTGAAGATGTAGATTATGAACACAAGGGCCTGTGGGAACTCACCCTACCCTTGGGGAATGTGCTACACCTTGGTGCCCGTCCACCAGGACTGCAGGTTATTGTGGCCACAGCCACACACACTCCAGCACTCTTTTTTTTTTTTTTTT
>VZRS01008981.1:29249-48467 GCA_013398055.1 Ifrita kowaldi
TTTTTTTTAATTAGTAAGTTTTAACATTCCCTAGCTGTCAGCTAGGTTAAAAATTTACCTGTATTATGGCTGATAGGTATTTTTCAAAGTATAAAGTAGTTTCAATAGTTCATACATCCATAAATTATTATTTTTGCCATTTTTTTTCTTCCTTTTGTCCCAAACTTTACACCTTTAAAGAAGGAAATGATATACTACTGACATCATATACAAAATACAGATGCTTCATTACAAGGATTCTTACTTCTTTACTAGATACATTGTGTGGTTCTAAGGTCACTAAGTAATTCATTCTATAGCCAAAAGTGTGCCTGCTATGAATGATGTAATAAATATGGGTATCCCAAGTTCGATAATATGTATTTCAGTAAGTATTTTTGAAAACAGTTGAACATTCTGATAACCCATATTTTTCCACGTAATGTTGGTTTTATAAATAGAGCTTTTAAATACTTTTGTATTTAGATATTTTAAATACTTTTGTATTTGTTGAGAGAATTTAGCCAATATAATGATAGTGATTGCATTGTTCAAATTGTTTAATTTTTCATTTAATTTGAGTGCATCCAAGGAAGGTAGCAAAAGAACAAAGCTTCCTAGACCCCAACCAAAATTCTCTATCCACAGAATAATAACAAGGAAGAAAATAGTGCTTATAGTATTCACACCTATAAGACTTAAGTTAAATGTCATTTTATATAGAAGGAAGTTTCTAAAAACCAGAATGTCACAATTTTGTGGGAAGCCCAAAACTGGAATTCTTCTTAGACATGTTACATAAAGAGTTTCTTTCAGAAGATAGCTGTATTAATGCCTTACCTTTGAGGAGACAGAAGGTAAATCCCCTGAACCACTTTTATGCTTATATTACACTCTAACTTGACTTCAAGACAGTTATCAAAACAACTTCTATCAATCTTATGTGTTACTTTTATTGCAACACCTCTTGTGTCATGGCTGTTTAACTTCAGTTCCACAAGAAATAGTCAAGCAGGTAGTAGTTTTCTGCTCAGCTTTAAGGAAGTATTAGCTTTATGCTCATTTGTCCAAAGCTTTCTTGTATTTTCTTATGGTGTTTCAGATTGAAGAGCTGTTGACAATGTATTTGTTTTCTTTTTTAGTATTTTTTGGCACCCAAAGAGCCAAAGTTAGACAAAATATGCCATCCAGTGTTCTGGCAACCAGGGCATTTATCCCAGAAAATATGTTTAGTACCATCTCTTCATTTCTCTATCCTATATTTAAAAGAAAATCAAGTTTATTTCAAAGAAATATGAGCTGCGGATCTGTTGAAAGAATGAATGACTTGACTAACCACAGCATCTACATCACATCTAAGGAATACAGCAAATGTGAAAGTGTTACAGGAAGGCTCAGAATCCCCATGAAGATTTGAATTGACAGCAGCTTGGTTGCTGACTTCATGATCTAAAGTTGCAAGATGTCACAAGGTTTATTACTTCACACAGAATTGTATTCTGGGTAGACAACTGCTTACATTATATTTGCATTCATTTTCCTGTAAGAACAATGTGTAGGATTAGGATTGTTTTCTCTCACCTAACACCTCGTATAGCTTCTATGGATTTTTTTTCAGTTCCATACAGAACAAATTTGATAGCTTATAAAGTGAAAGGTAAGTTCAATGTCAACTTATCTGCCATAAATAGCCTGAAGCTGTAATTGTGTATAAGTTAAGAAAACACAGTGTAACTGCAAACCATTTAACACAAAACTATCTAATTTTTTACTTAGTTTTAGTTGTAGCATGTAAAAACAAATCAAGAGAGGTTCTGTATTCAAATGTAGAAGATGAAAAATAGAATATGATAATGCAGGTATGATTTAACTGACTATCAATCATGTAAGCTCAGTAAATATGCAAAAGCATATTATACTCCCATTGTAATGTCATTGTTCTTATTTGCTGTGTTCATACCTGTATTGGATAAAGAGAGGCATAACCTCTGTGCTCTGGTGGATGAAGAACAAAACTCTGACGGGTCTGCTGAGTTCTCCTAATATTTGTTGCCTTTGAACACTCAGTTTCACCAGGTTTGATGCATAACGGCATCCATGGATGTACATATTTGAACAGCTTCTTGTCAGACTACCCAGAGACAGCATCTCCTGATCTACAGGAAAAAGAATACTACAGAGACATGTTTTTCAAGAGCATGCGTGTTGCAATGACACCTTTTTTGACAACAAGGAGTCTTTCCTGCCATTTCTGAAATACTAAAATTATTAATTTCATTCATAGTAAAAACATTCAGGTGGAAATGTTACATAATTTATGATCTCAAAGGGATAACTTCTTGTGCAGCATCTTTATCATTTTAAAATTTTCACACTAAATCCTGTAATAATTCCTTGAAACACCACATGGCTGTCAAAATGCGTCTAAAGGAGCAATACATAATTAGGTAAAAAGCACTTGAACATTTTTAATCTTGATGGATACATTCATGTTGTAGTATTTTTAACTACAGACTCCATTAACACAGCATGACACTGATATAATACTGACTGTTAAAGAAACTCTGAAAGCCACAGTCATTTAATAACAATTTATAAATATCTGTCAATTGATATTTAAGAAACAGGCATATTTATGGGTGGTATTTAATAACTCTGGTGTTTTGTTGATTGCAGGGTAGAGAGGAAAAAGCATCACAGAAATTGAAAACTATTGTAATGCTTGTGACTGGCATTTTTCATGGTGACTTCTGTGACACAAAAAATTCTGCAAGGTTTTGACAGTTACTGAGTTGAAGAAAAGACAAGTAAGTACCAAACAGCCACAAAACTCCATCCCAGCAATATAGGAATGAGAAACAGAAGTACTCAAGTTCCTATCGAAAACAATGAATTAAAATTGTTCTCCAAAATGTCATAAAGTAAGTAAAAACCTCCAGCTGTAGTGGGGAAGAACTTCCCATTTAAGATGGATGATTTTGTGGGGTTAGTCATACAATTTACTGCACAATGAAACACATCAGCATTTGTAACTATAGATCACAAATTTTCCTTGTTTCGTCCATGGAACAGAGCCATGCCTGTTTGAACCTTTTTGAACCAGTCTTCAAAGAGTCTTCAAAGCCTATTTTGTTCTTGCGGCAACACAGCGTAGAACAAACACACACACTGCAAGTCAGCAGAGAAAGAGTTGCACAAAAGAACACCCTTGTTTTTAAGGAATTGATGTATGCCTTTTACAGATTTTGTACAGCATACGGGATTAGCTGAATTTAAAAAATCAAAAGAAAAGCAGAATAGATTTGACTTAGAGCCTTAAGTAACTGTTATTAGGACAAATAACAAGGTGACTTGCATGTCCGCTTCTGGAGAATGTCAGCAACAATATTTTACTATTACTATGACTTCCTTTTTAATAAGTTACGACCTCCTGACAGGCATACCTTTTCAAGCAGTACAGCAGCCAGTACTAACCGTCACTGTGAGGTCTTAAGGTGAATATTAATTGTCAATTTATCTTATGCTAACTAGGTCTGAAATATTAAGATAATCATCTTGACCTCTAGTTACAACTTGCCCAGAAGGCAAGGGTAACCCAGGTTCTGGTTAATAAACCCCTTGGGGCAGATTATAGTGAAATTACACTGAATGATCAAAGTTTATAAATATATATATATATGGGTTTATGGGTTTATTTTAGGACAATTTGATTGCAATGGAAAGCAGGTATGTTGCCATTTTGGTTGTTATTATCTGTATTAATATAGCAATACAAAATCATAGAAGTGTCACTGAAGACACTATATAAGGAAAAGAAAGAAAGCAAAAGAAAGGATAAGAGTAAACGGGTATCACCACACATAGATCCAGCGCAATTCCAAGCAGAAGAGCTCGGCACCTCCCTCTCCACTTCTCTTCAGNTACACTGAATGATCAAAGTTTATAAATATATATATATATGGGTTTATGGGTTTATTTTAGGACAATTTGATTGCAATGGAAAGCAGGTATGTTGCCATTTTGGTTGTTATTATCTGTATTAATATAGCAATACAAAATCATAGAAGTGTCACTGAAGACACTATATAAGGAAAAGAAAGAAAGCAAAAGAAAGGATAAGAGTAAACGGGTATCACCACACATAGATCCAGCGCAATTCCAAGCAGAAGAGCTCGGCACCTCCCTCTCCACTTCTCTTCAGGAAGCCACAGAGAGGTTTCCTCTCAGCTTCCTTTACTCCAAGTTTCACAAACACAGATTCCTCAGCCACTCCTCACATGTCTTCCAGCACTTCCACCAGTTAGGTTACTCTTCTTTGGATGCATTCAAGTGCCTTAACATTGTTTTTAAATTGGATCTGGAACTAAAATTCAGACTCTAAGGTCTTAGTCCAAATATCAAGAAAACTGAAATATGTAGTAGGTATTTGAATAGTTTAATTTAGGATTTAGTTTCATGAGAAACTAAATGTGAACTCACATAAATAGTGTGTTGCTGAAAGTGGGAGTCTTCTTTCTACATCCCCATGTTTGATCTGCTCTTTGCCTTGAGATGACTCAGATTTCTCAGATCACAAATATTCCTATTAACTGGAAACATAATGTTGGAAGTTAGGGTTTTCCCTTTTGTTTTTCTTTCTCTTAGGGAATTTTCCCCCATTTTGTTGCTACTGTAACAGTAACGACCGGGTACTTAAGAGAGACAAAAGAAGTTGCGAAGCTCAGGGGAGGAGGGCACCTGGCTGCAATTCTCTTATCTGAGAGTTTCTCTTGGAGGGGCAGAGATACTGTGAGAATTGGGTCGGGAAAAGGTGGGGCTGGGGCAGCTGCTGGCTCTCTTGCTTTCTCGGCTTTGGAGGACGACGGTAGGAGCTGCTGCTTGGGGGTGGGGGGGAATTTGCTGCTACTGCCAGAGTCCAACCAGGTCCGGCTTCTTTGATTTGCTGATTCTTACTCTTAAATCTTCTTTCTACTCAGCCACACATTTGTCCATTTCACTAAGAAGCAGCACCCATCTTACACAGTCCTGTGAAAAAGTGGATTGTCCAGCAGTGTGATGTCTAAATCCTTCTGTAAGGTGCTTGTCACACTCAGCAGCTCAGAACTGTCTCTCTGCTTGCCCAATTGAACCCCAAATGGCCTCAGTTCTGTCAAACAGTCTTTCTGTGGTTAATGCCTTTCGTATCAGCAGTCTCCCATGTTTCCAAGACTTTGCTATGAGTTTGGTTCCTGGATTTCAGGCTACAAAACTCTTTCCACCAGTGGAAACAGACTGAAGTAGTTTTCCATTCCTGAAATGAAGTTACAGTGCTTGAAGAACGGTATTTTTTTCTATGGGAGTGCCGCAGGGAGGTCTGATGCTGATCAAGCATCAGTATGCCACGACCTTCCTACAGAGAGCGTCCTTCAAGGAACAACTCTTCTAGGGGCGAGGGCAAGCCTCCCTGGACAGAAGGGATTTCAGCAAGTGTAGCGATTTCTCAGCTATAAGCAATTTCAGCTCTTTTGATTCAGCTCTTTGTGAAATCCCCTGAGGTTAACATGGGGACAGAGAGACAGGTAGCCTTGTATGGCAGTTCCACAGAGATAGCTTTTATTGTCCAGCAGTCCCTGTGAAGGGAAGGCCAGGGACAAACTCCCCTAATTTCAGGGCAGACTCAGGGCCTTTTTATGGGAAAGGCTGGGGGCGGGGTAGAAACCAGTTAGCCAGCTGGGTACAAGGTATTACCATAAGGAGGCAAGGCATGCTGGGAGTGGTTCACTTGGTCACCATAACCTAGAGGTCGGTTGCTTACCTCAGAGGCAAGTCCTTATGGCCCCAGGCCTCTCTTCTCCAAGGAAGCACAGAGGGCTCTTGTGCCAAGAGTTCACAGCCCTCCACATAGGAGTTTTTAATTAAGTTTGAAGTAGAGTTTTTGTTCTGAGGGTAGGAAATATGAAATCTCTGAAGATTTTTATTTTTGTGCATAGGAAGGAACTGGAAGCTTATCATCAGAGCATGTTTAAATGAAGGAGAATGATGCTAGGGTAGGCACCATGGTAGCCAAGTTGGATTCTGTCTCAAGAGTATTTTCCCGATCCATTGTCATTTATATCTCTTAGTTATTGCAGTCTGAAATAATCAAGATTGTCATTGGGTTATTTCCCCTTGAAAGCACTTTAGGTTCAAATAAAAACTATTGCAAAGAAGAGACAGGGCCAGGCAAATGAAGGGCCTGTGATACGTCCCATCTGTTATTTGTTCTAAGTTTTATCACTGTTCTAGCGTGTAATTTGGGACAAAAATAAGTTTCCTGCTGAGTGTATTGGCTTTTCCACTGATGCTGTTGTAGTGTGCCCTCAGCCTGAGGGGACACAGCATCCTTCTGTAGATGTTGCTGCAATACAGCTGCTGGTAAAAGGTTCGGTGCTGGCTCCTTGTAGGAGGGAGCACGTCTCAATCTGCTAGATGGATGAGTTGGCGTCGCCCGGGGGCAAAGAAGGAGAGAGGGGTCTTTGTGTGGGTTCCAGGAGGTTTATTCTTCTGAAGTGTCCAGGGACAAAGACCCCGAAAACAGGAGGGGAAAAGGGAAATAACCAATGGGATACAACAAGAGGGGTGGAACTTTTTGAACAACAACCAGGGAGCCAATGGGGTGTCAAATTTAACAGAACTTTCTAGAAAGAGGTGGCAGCGTCAGATCTCAGATCAGCCCATGGATCTGCCCTCAGATCCCTTCTCAGGTCTGCCCTCATCCTGCCATTGGCAGTCTTGTGGGCATTTGGTTGCCACAGCCCATTGACAGGTTGGGCCACCGCAACATTCCACGTCTAATACAGGATTAATAACTTAATCACTGGCCAGCTTCTGGGTTGTGGATGGTTTTCCATTCCTTTGCATAACAGCACATTTGAAGAATAAGCAAATGTTGTTATAGACCACTTACTGTGAGTGTATATGCTGCTTTGATGTATTTAAATCTCAGTCAGATATAGGTAAATATTCTTTTCCATAGATATGAAGCTGTTTAACATTGAGCCTTTGTAAATGAAAATTCGTTAGACTCTCAATAGTAGGATGTGAAAATAACATTCATTATATGTACTTTGTCAGTTTATCCAAGACAAGAACTGATATTGTGACCATTGTCTTTATAACTTTACAGACTGCTCATAATTTTGGGGTTGTAGAAATAGATACTTAGAATAATTGAAGCTACGTGAGAATTTGAAAGATTTAAGAGACCAGCTTGATTTTGTAGCTGGTTAAGATAATATTTTTCTCTAAACCTATTCATTTAAGTGACATTTTCTCAACAGTGTATTATAATTGTTAGTTTTATAATAAATTTCAACTTTTATAATTTTAAATTTTTAATTAAATCATTTACCAAGTGTTCTTTATATGTGAGATTGCTTTATTTTTACTTATAGGAAACATTAATAAAATTTTGACATTCGCTTAACATTGAATTTTCAAAGAAAAACCTAAGTTTTAGAGCAATTCAGTGCTTTCATAGCTTAGAAGAAAATCTCTTTTATGATGTTGAAACAGATTTTTGATAGAAGTGGCTGCAGAGCGGTATCCTCAAGATACAGTAATGTCCTATTTTTCCTTTTTCTCCTCGCAGAAAGTTTAAGTTAGTTTCTAGTACAAGAGTCTAGTATACAATTCAGTAGCATTTAGAACCTGAATTGTCAAGTTTTTATTTCTGATTGCTGTTCTCCCTGTCACAATGTAAGATTTTTAGGTCCTTATTCCTTACCATATAAAATTCTTTTCCTTATTTTTTCATTATGTTTCTAAATTATGGACAATTTAAAAACGCATCTGTGCACTACAGGATTAGTTTGCCTCCAGCTGGCACTCCCATTTCTGGGTTTTTTTTATGATGCTGCTTAAGATACAGCAATTGCCTTTATCAACAGCAATGTAGTTTCCTATACAGATATTTTTTTAGTTATACTTTAAATTTTGATTTAATACTTTTTCTGCAAACAATTTGAAGCAGTTGGAAAACAGAAATTAACTTGAGGCAGGATTTCTGAACTTAATCAAGTGAGAGTGTGAAAACTCATTTGAGCTCATTTGAATATGAAGATTATAATGATAGCACTTACAGATACATATATTTTTAGTGACATACAGTAGTCTATAAATTTAGTCTGATCCATGTACCTTGGGAAAAGACACTGAGAAGAAAACAATATGCCAGTAGGAATGTATCTGCAATTTCAAATGCTTAGGTTACCTTGCAACCTCACTAATCCCTCCTTTGCTAACAGAGGAGGTTTTTGTGTTACTCTAACATAATTTTTAAGACAAGCTTTTCTACTACTGAAAAAATTCAAATTCACGTAAATATTCAAAACAAAATGTGACAAAAAAAGTGAGAAACTTTCTTGTTGCAAAAATACCACAGAAGGGTTTTAAATACTGCTCCAAATTCTAAATTTTAAACATGTTCATGAATTATTATAGATAGCAACTTTGTCTTTTAGGGAGGTGCTACACCAAATGTTTTGTTTAAAAACAAAAAAAGGCCCAGAATTATGTAGAATCATTTAGGTTGGAAGGACCTTTAGAATCATTGAGTCCAACTGTAAACCTAACACTGCCAAGTCCACCGGTAAACTGTGTCCTTAATATCACATCAACAAGTCTTTTAAGAATGGACACTTAGGGTCATGATTTAGTGGTGAATTTGGCAGTGTTGGGTTTACAATTGGATTCAATGATCCTAAAGGTCTTTCCAACCTAAGAGATTCTATGATTCTATGATCTACATATCTTTTGAACAGTTCCAATGACGTGAAGAAATTTTCCTAATATCCAATCTAAACCTCCCTGGAACAACTTGAAGCCATGTTCTATTGCTTGTTACTTTTGAGAACAGAATGACTCCCACCTAGCTACAACCTCCTTTCAGGGAGTTTTAGAGAGTAACACAGTTCACCCTGAGCTTCCTTTCCTCCATGTGGAACACCCCCAGCTCCCTCAGCTGCTATTCATCAGACTTGTGCTCCAAACCCTTCTCCATCTCAGTTTCCCTCCTGTGGACTAACTCCTGCACCTCAATGTCTTTCTGGTTGTGAGGGACCCAAAACTGAACACAAGATTTGAGGTGTGACCTCACCAGTGCTGAGACCAAGGGACGGTCACTGCCTTGGTCTTGCTGGCCACACTATTGCTGACTAAAGGGTGCCCCTGGGCACAGATGGCTCATGTTCAGCTGCTGTTGACCAGCACCTGCAGGTCCTTTCCCCAGGCAGCTTTCCTGCCATTCTTCCCCCAGCCTGTAGTGCTGCAGGGGGTTGTTGTGATTCAACTGCAGGATTTAGCACGTGGCCTTGTTGAACTCCATCCAATCGGCCTCAGGCCATCAATCCAGCCTGTTCAAATTCCTCTGCACAGCCTTCCTGCCCTCCATCAGATCAACACTCCCACCCAACTTGGTGTCACCTAGAAACTAAATGAGGGGGTCACTCGATCCCCTCACTGAGATCATCAATGAAGATATTAAACAGACCTGTTCCTAATACTGAGCCCTGGTGAACACCACTTGTGACTGGCTGCCAGATGGATGTAAGTCCAATCACCAATACTGTCGGAGCATGGCCCTTGTCTCTCCCTTCTGAAGAGTTTATAGATGTCCATTGCTGCACTCCAGTTGTGCAAGTCATCCCATTACATTTCCATGATGGCAACTGTGTTACAGTTTTCCTTCTGCGCAGTGGCTCCTCCGTTTGTGGCCCATGCTGTGTTCACTGGTTTTGATACGCTTCAGCTGAGCTATTGATCCAGCCACCTCTTTTTGGATGGGAAGCCATGCAGTTTTTAATATATCAATAACCTTTGCGTCTGCTGCCACATGGATCTCCATTCCATATCTCCACTGAGAGGTCAGACCAAAGGACCTCACTAACACACTCCCTCAGGTACTGGCGTGCTGCCTCCAGGTTTACCTGTAGTGGGCCTCTTTTTATACCTTTCTCCCTTCCAATCTAGTTTAAAGCTCTTTTAATGAGCCCTGATTAACTCCAGTGCAAAGATCCTGTACCCTTTTGAGACAGGTGTGCCCTATCCATCTCCAGCAGGTCTGGTGTTATGTAGGTGGACCCACAATCAAAAGCCCAGAAGTTCTGCCAGTGGCACCAGGCTCAGAGACAGGTTCTTTCTGTTTTCTGTCTCCTCATTCCCTGTGACTGGAAGGGTAGAGGAGAAAACTACCTGTGTTCCTGATCCCTTAACCAGTCATACCAGGGCCCTAGAGGCTCCCTTGAATGCCTTGGACTTCTCATTGTCTCAATTAGTGGAAAAAATGGGGAATAAAATGATTAGAAATCTTGCATAATGAGCTACATTAATGCCTCATTTAATAATGAGAACAATTAAAATTGAGATCTTTTTTGTGACATCGAAGGGAAGTGTTCTGCCTCATTTCCATCAGTAATGATACTGCAATTACTGATTGTGTTCGTATTCTGTGACTGGCATAACACTTTGCAGTTGATATAGCTGCTTCTGCGGGTTGTTGCTTATATAGGAAAATTATTCTAACAGGCAAAACACCTAGTCAGATGTCCAGAGAGTACTGAAATTGTTGCCTCAGAGCACAAAAGCAAGACAAGCACTTCTGATAACACTCATGATCCTTGTACCAGTCTGTTAAGATTTGAAGCTCAGAGATTTTTTCAGATAGAGTATTTTGTGGGGTTTTAATATAGTTTTAATACAGTTCCAATAGACCACTGTAGTCCTGATCAACTTCATTTAAATCTGAGTATATTCCTGATATTATTAGAGAAAACAGTCCACTTTCTCCCCTTCTGATTTTCACTAATTATTAATACAAGTTTTAAGGATATTTCAAATGTAATTATATGTTTTGAATATATGTCTTAAAAATATTAGTGGAACTGCTTCTATTCTTTTCACGCTCTTCTATGGTATTTGAACTTGCTTGTGGTTGGTGCTTCTGTCTGGTATTCTCTTGTGTTATGTGTACTTAAAGCGGAGGTCAGATGTAGACTACGCTTACAGCAAAGAATTACTTGTTCACCAATCTACACCAATGGCTTTCTTCTCTGTCCCCTAACAACTAAAATGCCTAACCATGGAAATTTATTTCAAGTTAGGGAGTGGGATTTCTGAAGGACTGCATCATGATTGATTCATCAGTACATGAATTCAAAGGTGAAATACTGGTAGTGTGTCGCTTGGGATTGCCTGAGGAGCTCCACTCCTGCTGGGAGGCATCAGTGACCTTCCTGCAGACACGACAGAGAAAGCCGGTCCGTTCTCAGCTGCCGGTAGTAGGGCTTGCATGGGCTCAGAGAGCAGACGGTGACACCTGGACGAGCAAGCTGCTGAAGTCCCAAATGCCCGAGAACAAAGCAGATAGGAGAGGGCCTTCTTGTATGCGTTCCGAGGGTTCATTCTCGAAGGAGATAGGGACAAGAAAGCCAAGGGTCCAGGGTTATGCAAGCCTTTTTAAGGGAACGGAAAACAGGGAGGAGCAAACAGGGGGAGCCAATAGGGAATGACTACATGGGAGGAACCCACCAACAATATTGCAATAACATCTGAACAAGGGAGGAGAAAGCTTACAACAACCAATCAACAACCGAACATTACAGAAACTTCTAGAATGAGGGGTTGTGCTTTTAGACCTCAGCCTCTCCCACCAATGGATCTTCGGATTCCAATTTGTCCTCCCATTTGATGGGCAGGATCTGAGTCCTGATGGACTGCCCAGCCATAGGGTGGGCCACCGCAGCATCTCCCCTGTTTCTGTTTATTAATTTTGAAAGAACCTGCAGGATAATGCTAAAACAATTAGACTAATAATAAAAACTAACTCAAAAAAGGATTTTAAAATGGATGCACTCCATTTAGATAACCCCCAGTTGTTAAACAGGTTCTCAGATCAGTCGTCGCTCTCTTTCTTCAGCTGGTGTACTTGTTCCTTTTATCTCCTGTATCACGCCATGGATGCTTTGGCTGTGTGATTGTAAATTGAAGCAGCAGAGCCCTTCAAACTCCTCACACCCATGGCCATGAGCAAGCAGGAGGAAGTCAATGGCGGCATGATTTTGTAGCGTAGCATGCCTGGTCATCTCTTCATCCGCAAGGAGCTCGCTCAGGGCTCTAGAGGTACAATCAGCCTGTTTGCCAAGCCAGCACTCTATGTGACTGATTTGGCCTAGAGCTCTGGTGGCTGCAACCCATGGGAGAAAAATCGAAACAGCAACCCTTTTAGGATAAGGCCAGTCGATAATTTTGGAGTTGCAGTTTTCTTTTATGTTCTCAATCGATCTTTTCACTTTTCTTTTAGTTGTGCAATTGATAAGGTGGTTTTTGTGTAGTGTTAACATGGCCAATTGTCCCAGTGTGTAGGGCTTTCCTCTTAGACGAGAGGGAATTCCCGCCCAGGCCTGGTCTCCACAAATAAAAAATGCTCCTTTCGGGAGTATCCTGGGTTCTTTTGCGGACTTGGCCGGTTTTGGAGCTGTGTTATTGCACCATGTTTGAATTTGGTAAACCGAATCATGGGGTTTTACATTCAGTATATGTGTTTTTCTACTTGGGGATGGTTCATGCCATTCTCTTCCCCTTAATTTGTAATCAAAATTGACACAGAATGTTGCTTTAGCAGAACTCACAAGGGCCTATTCTTGGGGTTCTTGTGGGGCATGAGGATAAATCCGCGTCCACAAATCCCAGGAACAGACTGGGTCAGGTTTCTTTCCAGTGAACAGATATTCGCTGGCTTTTAGGGGAATTCCCACCTGGCATGTTGACATGGGGTCGTCTGTGCTGCCCATTGACAAACAGAGTCTGGACTGGTTGAGAGCCTTGGCCAGGGTAATCCATACATTGGCCTTCAGCTGGGGGACTATCCAGCTTTGTGCTGCTCCAAGCAGCAGGAGCACCCAAAGTGCGACATAGATGTCCATCATGCAGTCTGTAAAAGTAAATTGTAAAATGTATAGTAAACGCAAATAGTGACAATTGAACCTAACATAAGCTATGTAACTCCCCTCTCTTTTATTTGATTGTGTTTGTCATCTCCGGGACCTCCTGTGAGGTATGGCTTGATCCATTCTCCAGGAACCTATTTCGGGCCCTTGGGAGTGGACACACACCCATATCCCCTTCCCCATGTTATCGGGGGAAGGGACCTTGCACTGTTTGTGTCTCCGGATCTCTGACGAGGAGTGGTGGTCTCTCCTTCAGTCTTGACTGCGCATTGGACATAAAGTGTCATGTCACTGGAGGACTGGGTTCTTCAAAAGAGCAGTTTAAGAAATTCATAGTAAACAAAGCTTTGGCGAGCCTTAAAATGGGTGAATTCGTCTCTTCCCCGCCCGTCTGCTGCTCTAATACTCTCTTTAATGTCTGATGAGCCCGCTCCACTATTGACTGGCCAGTCGGGGAGTGAGGGATGCTAGTCTTACGGAGCTCTTCCCCATGCTGGAAAAACTTTTGCAATGCGGATGATGTATAGGCAGGGCCATTGTCAGTTTTTATCTCTTTTGATATGCCTAAGGTAGAGAAGGCTTACATAAGATGGTTCATGATGTCTTTGGCCTTCTCCCTGGCGTGTGCAGACGCAAACACTGCTCCAGAGTATATGTCCGTTGAGACACGGACATATTTTAGTCTCCCGAAAGATGGAACATGGGTCCATCTGCCACAGTTCACAGCTTCCCAGGCCTCTGGGGTCTACCCCACTGCCGAAGGATGGTATTTGAAACTTCTGGCAGTTGGGGCATGTAACCACAATAGCTCATGAGTTAGATGGAACACTAGTGTAAGAGCCAGAACATTTTGATGGAAAGTGGCGTGGCTTATCTTCGCCTGCTGGAATAAATTGGGTCAATTTGCCTTTTGAGCAGACAGTGCCAATTGGTCTGCCATATGATTGCCCTCAGCAATAAAACCTGGAAGATCGGTGCGCGATCTCACATGCATCACAAAAAAGGGTTGTTCTTGGTGGGAAATCAAATACACAAGTTTCGAGAGCAATTTATAAATGAGTGGGTCTTTGACTTCTTTTAACATCGCGTTCTCTGCTCTTGATACTACCCCTGCAATGTAACCCGAGTCAGAAATCAGATTAAAGGGTTCCTGAAATCTCTCAAATGCTCGGACTACGGCTGCCAACTCCACAACTTGCAGCGATCCTTGGACCTTTTGGACATCGGATTCCCACTTTCGAGTCCGAGGATCTCTCCAAGTCAAGACAGACTTGTGAGATGCCCCCGAGCCATCTGTCAAAATGGTCAGAGCATCTAGAGGTTTCGGACTCTGGTTTGATTTTGGGATGAGTTTAAGTACCGAATTGAATAATTTGTGTTCTGGCGAATGAATGGAAACTTGTCCGGGAAAACTATCAAGAGAATATTGAAGAGAGGCATCACTCTGCATTAGGTGTTTGAGAGCCTCATTTGTGACTGGGAGATAGATGCATGTGAAATTGCATCCGGCCAAGGCAGGGAGGTGAGATCTTGCTTTAATGATAAGCTTTGCCATTTGTTCTTGCGGCGTGGTGGTACTCTTGGACGGTTGGTGCGAGAGGAAAACCCACTCAGTGATCAACAGGGGGTCCCTCTGCACCTCATCCCATTGGAAAATGAGGCCATAGAGGTGAGGCATTGTTCCAAGGATAATATATTTAAATGGTAAAGATGGCACATACCGGTGGGCTTGTTTCGATGTTAATGCCCACTGTACCTTTTCAATTGAGTCCCTTGCCTCAGGAGTCAATGTTCGTGGGGAGTTGAGCTCTTCTCCACCTCTCAGGAGATTAAACAAAGGTGCTAAGTCCTCCGTTGTGAGTCCAAGCAGGGATCAAATCCAGTTAATGGCTTCACAGAGCTGATGTAACTCCTGCAATGTTCTAGGACTATCATTAATTATAACCTGCTGTGGAACAACTGTTTGGTCCGTCATACAAAGACCTAAGTACTTCCATGGGGAAGTTCTTTGCACTTTGTCCTGTTGTATTTCAAAGCTCTCCGCCTTTAAGGCGGTCACAGTTTTTTCCAATGTCCAATCCAGGTATGATTGATTCAGGGCACAAATTAATATGTCATCCATGTAATGTAGAGTAATGGATTTCTGGGTCATTCTCCAGATAGGTTTCAAAATCCAAGTGACGTACCACTGGCAAATGGTTGGGCTATTGTTCATCCCTTGTGGGAGCACTCACCATTGATACCACTGCATAGGAGCCTCTCTGTTCAGAGGTGGTATGGAGAAAGCAAATCTGGGGGTGTTGGTCGGGTGTAGGGGGGATCTGAAAGAAGCAGTCTTTGATGTCGATGACTGCTAACTTCCAGCCCCTCGGAAGCATAGAGGGCGATGGTATTCCTGGTTGCAGGGGTCCCATGTCCTCGATTACCTAATTTATGTTAAGCAGGTCATGGAGGATTTGCTACCTGTTTCTTTCCATTTTTCTTATAACAAAGATAGAGGAATTCCAGGGGCTGTTAGATGGTTCAGTATTCCCTTTTTTTAATTGCTCCTTGTGCTGGTTTGGCCAAAATCTAGCAATATATCCTTTGAGAGAAAACCAGGTTACAACCACCCTTCCCCCCACCAGGTTCGGGAAAAGGAAATTTTTCTCGAAGGAAAGTGAATGATCTAAAGATTATTTATTTAACAAATACACCAGAATAGGATAATAATGCTAAATAATGAAATCTCTCACTGTAGAGAGAAACCTGGGAAGATTTCAGAGTCCTTCTGTAGGTGTGGTCTCTCTCCTCCTCGGAGCTGGGTGAGGGCTCACCCCCTCGGGCCTCGGGGAAAATTCTCCCGATGTGTTCTGATGTTGTTGAAGCAGTCCAGAAGAGAAGAAGGGAAAAAAAAAACAAAGTCCCAGGAAACAAAGTTCAGCTTTCCGTCTCACGCCGGAGAGAGAAGGGAAAAAAACTGGCCGAAGAAGCAAGCAGGATGCTCCCCCCGTGCTACCGCAGCCAGAGCACGCAGAGGAGTGTAATCTCCGTGTCCTTGAGACACTGCTTTGAAAAGTTTGCTTGGTCCTTCTTTTTTTCCTTCCATCTCAGGCTCAGTTTAAAGGCACAGAAAAGGCACAAAATTAATTGTTTGGCATAAAGACGTGATAGGGGATATGCATGATGGAGTCACCCCAAGACACTCCTCCACAAGTGGAGCGCACTCAATTTTGCCCTTTGCAGAGGCCACTGATCCACCCACACCGGTGTATCAGTTTCCCAATTCAGGCGTTGGGTGGGGCGCTCCCCAAGTGGCCTCTATTGAAAATCCTGGGGGTTGGTAATCACCTCCACACAAGTCCCCCACTGGGACATGAGATCCCTGCCCCACAATGTAAATCCAGAATTCATAACAAAAAAATAGAGGCTATCAGGCCTTCCAGTCCATCTATCTGGATAACGCCCTTGCTTCTGTGGGCTGGCACTGACCCACCCACACGCGATACAAGGCCGTCCTTGGTCTGCAGCTCCCATTGTTGGGGCCAATCTGTGGATGACACAATGGTGACGTCTGCCCCCATATCAATTATGCCTGTTACCTGTGCACTGCTGTTGTTATTCCTCAATTGACAGTCAAGTATAGGCCTGTCACTTCTGACCAATCGGGTCCAAAACACTTGGAGCAGAATAGTCCCTGGGCATCTCCTCAGGCATGAGGATAGCTTGTGCTATACAGTAGCCTGTAGGGAAGAAGAAAGGTGGAAAGTGGCATTTGATAACAACATTAAACTTCCCTTCTGAGTCAGTTTGGGCAATTGTAGGAATCACTTCCACCTCTGGTGGGGTTGATCCCGGGTCACTAAGAATGAAAATAGTCTTTTTGCTTAGCTTAGTGGCGGTCTCGCAAGGTACACAGTATGTTTAGTTAACGTCCATATTGATGGCATTTATAACTGTCACTGGAAGTTTCTTGGCAGCTCCCTCATTTGTGTCTTCTTGCGCTGTCCACTCAGTTTCCCTGCTGCCCCTTCACAGAAGATGGTACGGTGTTCCTGGGCTTTTCTGTGGGAACATACTTAGGGGTAGTGTGAATGGGGGCAGGTGCACGACAATACTTGGCTGTGTGACCCTTTTTACCACATCTGTGACACATAAATTCTATTTTAACTGGTTTCTCCTGCTCATTCCCTCCCAGTTCAGCTGTATTTATGATGACTTTTCCCAAGGTCTCCCCCTTTTTCTTTTGTATTTCTCGCTCTATTGTTACTAGCTGCATGCAAGCCTCGATCATCTGCTGGATAGTGGGCATTAGATTAAATGGCGGAATACTAATGACTTTTTTGCAGGCTTCATTAGCACTATTCTTTGCCAATTCTCTTAGCAATTGATCTTGTAATTTGGTATCGTCAATCTGAATCACAATAGCAGTTTTTACGTGATCAATAAAGTCAAGAAAGGACTCTTGAGGGGCTTTCTTGATAGTGGTATTACTTGTTAAAGATGTTACCTTTGATGGCATTGTGAAAAATGTCCTTTCTGCTGCACCCTGCACAATATCTAGAACAAGTTTAGGAATTTGCTGGGCCTGGTCTTGTGGTTTACTTAACAAGTTTTCCCCGTATAGATGATCTAAGGTTAGCATGGCATTATTTGGATTCTGAATCAGCAGTGGAAACTCTTCGGCTAATTGTCTTTTCCACAGCGCTTCCCATAGAAGGTAGTCTGCTGAGCAAAGGAGACATGAAATTACTTTTTTGATATCATGAAGGACCAAAATATTTGTCGTAAATGTTGCAGTGAAAATACTTTTAAAATATTGACTCTCCCTCCCATACTCTTTTTAGACTTTGCATAATTCTTTAATGTTTTGGTAATCAAAACGTTTCATTGAGGATTCTGGCGCACTCAATTGTATTGTACAGCGGCAGCAAAAGGGTTTGAGCCGGCTTCCGGGTTTTGATTAAAAATGGCGTCACTTCCGGTTCTCACAGCGTGGGAACCGGAAGAGGAGGCGTGGGAACTGGAAGGAAAATTTTCTCACATTATGTCATAACTAGGTGGAGCTGAGAGACCTTCAACACCACACCCACCTGGTGTAATGGGGGTGGGGCTGCTGGTCTGGGAGGAGCTAGGGATGACAACTTCCTCTGGTGGGAAAAATGGGTTCCGGGGAGAAGGATTAGGGGGATAATGGGAAGAAGAAGGGGTTTTGGCGGGCTCAGCCATGCGGTCGCTACCATTTTGGGAAATGGGGAAAGGGGAAGGTAAAATGTCTTCCCGGCCTTCCCGGTCCTGTACCTTACACGAACATGGATTTTTAACTTGGGAAACAGGAAAGGGAAGTGGGTTTTGGGATAGGTCCAACGCAGGGTGGCCAGCCCTGTTCCGGCAAGGGGTCTGGGGAGATCGAGAGGAACCAGGGAGCAGGTGGCAACCCTGTGCCTTTTGGCTTTTTGCAGCTCCCGATCTCTCCAACATAGGGGACAAGGGTTTGGACATACAAGGTATGGAATTAGGGGAACGGGTAGAACAGGGAACCTTTTTGGTCTTTTGCTTTATTTTCTTTTCTCTCTCAGCAGCACTTTAGATCATTATTAAGAAAGGAAAGAATTTGTCAACTGAATTGTCCTTGTAATTTTGCAATTGCGTTAATTTTTCAGTTACTGCATTCCAAAATGAAATTTCTGTGACCAAAACTTGTGGAAAATAAAGGAAAATACATCTTAGAAACCTTTTTAACAACCCCTTAGAAAACTTAAATCCACCCCCCTGTAGGGTTCCTGCAACTTGGAGATAAATCTCCCACTGAGGTGCTGCTAGTTTATTCCCCATTTTTAATACACCCCAGATCCCCACCTTGCCTTGTGGCAAAAGAAGAAAGGAAATAGAACGGCCCAGAGATCAGCAAGAAGTGTTCCCCAAGACACTCACCAAATCCTTGAAAGATTGATCCCTGGAACTAAAATCCACAAGGGGAGTCTCTCAGGTTAGAGCTGGTCTTCTGAGAGAAGGTTGTCAGATCCCCCTCGGAGCACAGCACTCTGAAATGAGGCACGCTACCACGAGGGGACGTGGCTGCCAAAAACTCAACTCCTGTCAGCTCCTTGAGCTGCCAGGGACAATCTGCAGGGACTGCACTTGCACTGCAGTCCCTGTTCGGGCGCCACGTGTCGCTTGGGATTGCCTGAGGAGCTCCACTCCTGCTGGGAGGTGTCAGCGACCTTCCTGCAGACATGACAGAGAAAGCTGGTCCATTGTCGGCTGCCGGTAGCAGGGCTTGCGTGGGCTCAGAGAG
>VZRS01008983.1:0-14037 GCA_013398055.1 Ifrita kowaldi
CAAACTTATTCCCTTCTTTCTCCTTTGCAATCGCCTCAGCCAGTGCCGGATTTCCGGCTCCAACTACGGTTAGGGTTACGCCTAGGGTTAGGGTGCAGAAAACCACAAAGCCCAGAGCTCCAGGGACGCTGACAATGCAAAAGGCATGCCAAAGATAGCGCGACTCTGCCCCAAACTTATTCCCTTCTTTCTCCTTTGCAATCGCCTCAGCCAGTGCCGGATTTCCGGCTCCAACTACGGTTAGGGTTACGCCTAGGGTTAGGGTGCAGAAAACCACAAAGCCCAGAGCTCCAGGGACGCTGACAATGCAAAAGGCATGCCAAAGATAGCGCGACTCTGCCCCAAACTTATTCCCTTCTTTCTTCTTGGCCATCGCCTCAGACAATGCTGGGTTTCCGGCTCCAACTACGGTTAGGGTTACGCCTAGGATTGGGGTTCAGAAAACCACAAAGCCCAGAGCTCCAGGGACGCTGACAATGCAAAAGGCATGCCAAAGATAGCGCGACACAACCCCAGTCTTGAGGCCTTCATGTCTTCCATTTTCCTGCTCGCCTAAGCCTGATGCTGTTCCTTAGGCTGCGCCT
Organism: Ifrita kowaldi; assembly: GCA_013398055.1. Classification (NCBI taxonomy): domain Eukaryota; kingdom Metazoa; phylum Chordata; class Aves; order Passeriformes; family Cinclosomatidae; genus Ifrita; species Ifrita kowaldi. The sequence goes on from VZRS01008983.1 coordinate 585, forward strand.
ACGGGTAGGATTTGGGTTAGGGTTACGCCTAGGGTTAGGGTTCAGAAAGCCACAAAGCCCAGAGCTCCAGGGATGCTGACAATGCGTAAGGTATGCCAAAGGTTGTGCAACACGGCCCTGGACTTTAGGCATTCATGCCTTTCATGTTCCTACTCGCCTAAGGTTTATGCTGTTCCTTTGGCTGCGACTACGGGTCATATTAGGGCTAGGGTTAGGGTTCTGCCTAGGGCTAGGGTTCGGAAGACCTCAAAGCCCAGAGCTCCAGAGACAGTGGCAATGCAAAAGGCATGCCAAGGCTATTCCCAAACCTTGTTCCCTTCTTTCTTCTTGGCAATCGCCTCCATTTAATTCCGCTTTTTCCGGCTCCCCCTAAGGTTAGGGTTTGGGTTCTGGTTACGTCTGTGGTTCAGGTTCAGAAAACCACAAAGCCCGGAGCACCAGGGACACTTACCATGCTAAAGGCATGCCAAATGGAGGCCCACACTTCCGCAGCCTTGAGGCCTTCTTGGCTTCCTGATTGGAACTTGTATAAACCCGATGCTCTTCCTTCGGCTGCTCCCAGGTTTAGGGTTAGGGTTAGGGTTAGGCTTACACCTAGGTTTAGGTTTCAGAAAACCACAAAGCCCGGAGCACCAGGGACACTTACCATGCTAAAGGCATGCCAAATGGAGGCCCACACTTCCGCAGCCTTGAGGCCTTCTTGGCTTCCTGATTGGAACTTGTATAAACCCGATGCTCTTCCTTCGGCTGCTCCCAGGTTTAGGGTTAGGGTTAGGGTTAGGCTTACACCTAGGTTTAGGTTTCAGAAAACCACAAAGCCCAGATCTTTTGGGACACTCTTTGTGCGCGAGGCATGCCAAAGAGATGGAGCACTGCCGCATCCTTGAGGCTTTCGTGTCTTTCTGATTGCAACTCGCCTGGTGCCGTTGCTATTTCTTAGGCTGTGCCTAGTGTTATATTTTGGGTTTGGGTTAGGTTTACGCCTTGAGTGAGGGTTCAGAAAACCTCGAAGCCCAGAGCTACAGGGACACTGCAGCTACAAGAGATGTTCGAAGGCCAGGGCCGCAGTATCCCAAAATTGTTTCTCCCACTCTTTTCTCCTTGGCACCAGCCTTAATCCCATGCGGCTTTTATTGCTCCTCCTGGTGTTCGGGTTAGGGTTAGGGTTGCGCTTAGGATTTGTGTTAGAATTTGTGTTAGGGTTAGGGTTAGGGTTTTCAAATCCACAAAGCCCGGAGCTCTAGGGACACTGCAGCTCCAAATGACGTGCAACGGCCATGGCGGCACTAACGCAACATTGCTGCCTCTGCACTTTTCTCCTTGGTACCAACCTTTTTCCCATGTGTCTTTTTTTGCTCCCCCTAAGTTTAGGGTTATGCTTAGGGTTTAGAAATGCACAAAACCCAGAGATCCGGGGACACTGCCGCTGTTAAAGACATTCAAATTCCAGGGTGGCACTGCTCCAACCGTTCTCTCACACTTTTATCCTTGGTTCCATCCTTACACCCATGCGGCTTTTATTGCTCCGCCTAGGGTTAAGGTTAGGGTTAGGGCTAGGATTAGGGTTAGGGTTAGGAAAAGCCCAGATCTCCAGAGACACTGCAGCTGCAATGTCATGCAAAGACCAGGGCGGCACTATCTCAATGTTGCTTCTTCCACACTTTTCTCCTTTGCACCAGCCATAATCCCATGCAGCTTTTACTGCTCTGCCTTTTTTTAGGAGTAGGATTAGAGTTAGGTTTAGGGTTAGGATTAGAGTTAGGTTTGAGAAAACCAGAAAGCCCAGAGCATTAGGGACGCTGCATGTTCAAAAGGCAGGCCAAGGCCAGCATATGTGGCCTAAATAATTCTCCAACACACTTTTATCCTTGGCACCAGCCTTTCCCCTGTGCGGCTTTTACTGCTCACCTAGTTGTTCGGGTTTCACTTAGCGTTATGTTTACAGTTACGGTTAGGGTTAGGGTTAGGATCAGGGTTATGATTAGAGTTAGGGTTATGATAAGGTTTAGCTTTAGGGTTAGGGTAAGGTTTAGATTCACGTTTAGTATTAGGGCTATTTTAAGGTTTTTGATTTGGCGTTACTGTTAGCATAAGTTTTAGGGTTAGTTTAGGGTTAGTGTTAGGTTTAAATTTAGCTTTAAATTTAGGGTTATCTTAAGGGTTTGTTTTTGGGTTAATTGTAACATTATTTTTTGGGTTTTGGTTTGTCTTAGTGTTCGTGTTAGCTTTGGGTTCAACATTAATGAAAGGTTTTATATTTGGCTTGGATTTTGGGTTAGGGTTAGTTTTATGGTTAGCGTTTGGGTTACATTTAAGTTTTAGTTTGGGTTAGTATTAGTGTTAGGATTAGAGTTTAGTTTTGTTTTGTTTTCATGTTAGGTTCTATTTAAGGTTAGACTTATAGTTAGGGTTTTGGTTTGCATTTGGGTTAGCATTTGGTTTGGGTTTAGAATTCGTGTTTTGTTTATGTTTAGGTTTACTCTTATGGTTAGGATAGGTTTAAGGTAAGAGTTGTGGCTGAGGTTTGGCTTTGGGATCATCTTATGGTTGTAGAAAATATCTTTTTTATTCTCTTTTTGAAAGCAAAAAACAATAGTTTGTTAGGGTTAGGTTAGGTTTAGGATTAGGGCTAGGGGAATGGTTAGGGTTAGGGTTGCGTTTAGGTTTAGGGTTATGATTAGGATTAGGGTTAGGGTTAGGTTTTCCATTTGAGACCATCTTCTGTTTCTAGAAGACGTCTTTATTATCCTATTCTGGAATGCAAAGATGAACAGGTATTTCTTTGCCTTTCTGTGTAAGGAGACATTATTGGCAATAAGGTGTGGGTTCTCGTCAGACATGAAATAGGCCCTGTTTTGCAGGCCTGTTTTTTCCACTTCAAAAGTATTACGGTTCTTCACAGAGGCAGAAGTCTCTTACACACTCCTTGGAAACGTGTGAGAAGATTTCTCCCTCGAGCTTGGGTGCAACTTCAGGTCACTTTCTTGGGAATTGAGAGAGAGGATTTTTTGATGTGTGCTCCATCAAGATTGGATGGTAAGAAACACTGGATCCTAAGTTATACTATTTCTTAGCTAGTGATAAATTTAATGGTACCTTTAGCTCTGCTTGTATTATACTAGTGTCCCCTTTTTCGTCTTATCCGTGTGTAGTAATAGTGATTTTTATGTCTTATGTCTGTTAGTTTTTCATCTATTAATAAATAATTCATTTTATAATAGACCAAATCAGCCATTATTAAAGTACTTGCTAATGAGAGTGGATCTCGGGGTGCTGGACACCTCAATAACATGACTGCCTGCTGCCAGAGGCCCGGGAAAAAGGCAAGACCTGATTTAAACCTATATCATCCATTCTGTCTTGGTTTGAAAAGACAGGTGTCTGTGCAGGAGGGCAGGAGCCTCCCCTGGAATGGAAAAATGCAACCCCCTTCCCTCCGAATTATTATAATTTTGAAATTAAGGGGCTTTCAGGCAAAGATAGGGTTAGGAATANCATAACACTGTGTTAGAATATTTTCACTGTAAGTTTTTGCAGAGGCCTCAATCAGAGATTGTGGCAGTGTTCACTCATGTAATGAAAAGATTTTACGAGTGTGTGGGTTAGGGTTAGGTTTAGGGTTGGGTTAAGGTTTGTGTTAGAGTTAGCTTTAGGGCTATTGTTAGGGTTTAGTGTTAGGGTTAGGTTAGGATAAGGGTTGGTGTTAGGGTTTGGGTTAGAGTTAGGGTTAGGGTTTGCTTTAGGGTTAGGGTCGGGTTAGGTTTACGTTTAGGTTTAGGTTTAGGGGTTAGGGTTAGAGTTAGGTTTAGTGGAAGGATTATTTTTAGGTTAGGGTCAGGGTTAGGGTTTTGGTTTGGTTTAGGTTTTAATTTGTGGTTAGGATTAGTGTTGGGGCACGGGGTATTCTTATGCTAGCATTAATGTTACGGTTTGGGTTAGTGGTAAGGTTTTTTTTTAGATTTATATTTTGTGTTTGTGTTAGTGTTAAAGTCTCTGTTTTGATTAGGTGTAGTGTTAGTGTTAGTTTTAATTTTAGTGTTACATTTGGGAAACCCTCTTCTTTTTCTAGAAGACCTCTTTTTTATCGTGTTCTGGATGGCATAAAGAACAGATGTTTCCATCCATTTCAGTGTAAGGAGATATTATTAGCTGTAAGATGAGTGTTTGTGGTGTCTTTGAAATGCACCCTGTTAGGTTATTTTCACTGTGAATTTTTACAGAGGCCTCAATCGGAGATTTTGGCAGCGTTCACTCATGTAATGAAAAGATTTTGCAAGTGTATTGTCTTGTATTTGGTCTCTGAAGGCTGGATGTTTATGTCTGTACTGAATCCCAGTGAAGTAATGTAAATGCACATGCCCACACAGCTCTAACAATTACATCTAAGTTAAACTTTGAATGAGTTAAAAACTCTATTTGAAATTTTAAATGCACATAGAGGATCTGGGAAATAAATACCACAGCATCAGGAGAATAATACTTTCAGATTTTATTCAGATCTGTCCATTCTTTTCTAAACTGACTAAAAATCCTCTGTTAGCCTGGGATATTAGCTAAGCAAATATTTTTCCAGTTACATGAGGGGGGGAAAAGGATTTATTTGACTAGGTTATTGAAATATAGAGGAGATTTATGAATTTAATATTCTATTTAATAATATCAATATTTCGAGAAAGGCAAGTAAACCACCAGCAAGAATCAATAGGATTGACAGACATTGAGTTAGAAACAGAAAGACCTCAACTGAAGAATTAACTAACGTCTGCTAATTCATCTTTAATTAGTGCTACTGCAATACTTTTTTCTTTTGTCCTCAAACATATGTTGCAGTCATGTTTAAATGGGGCTTCGACAATGAAAAACCTTCTGTGGTGATTTAAAAAAAAACCAGCCTCAGGCAGCAAACTACTTCAGTAAAAGACCACATTTTCTGCCACTTCCAGATAGTTGTATCAGTCCTTTCGTGAAAATATCCCAACACCTGAAAGTTTTCATTCCATTATTCCCCATATTATCTTCAAAAGTCAGGAAAGCACTGTAATTTCCATTTCACAGGTGAAGAAAGAGAAGTGGAAAAAGAAGACAGAGAAGTGGGAAGAGGACTTTTGGCCAGCTGGCCTCTCCCTCACATGCAATGAGAGAGTAAAGGCATTATCAGACCTGAGAATTAAACAAGAGCTGTTTAGGGTGAAGGCCAGATGCAGTCAGAAAGTAAAGAGATCTAAAAAACTTTCTTTGGAAACAAAATCAGAAATTCACGTGAGGAATTCAAAGATGTGACACAAAATATCATACACCAGCCTAACCCTGGAAATACCAGGGAAACAGAACATTCACCTTCAGACTCCAAAAGGTGTTTTAGAGTGTCTAATGCATTGAGAAAGAAATTCAGAGCAGAGAACAGCCACCTCTCTGTATCTGTTCCCTGTATCTACCCACAGGCCAGTTAGAAGAGCCAGCCCTGGGAAGCAGCCTATGTGTGGGATCACATTCCACAAAGGTACAAAATCCAGAAGTTCCATGTTTTGCCAGCACCTAGGCTGGAGAGCAGAGGCAGCTATCTGGAAAGGATGCGATTGCTTAGAGGAGGACTTCAGGATCACTCATCCAAAACGATACCCCTTGTGCAGCTCTTCACTGCAGGATGAGGAAGAAATTCAGGCAGGCCTTGTGTCCAGCATTTCATACGAACTACCAAATGCAAATAAGGAGCTACTTGACTTTCCAGAGAGGATGCTTATGTGTCTAAATGCCCATCATCTTCTTCAACCTTTCAGGAACTTGTCCAGGACTGTAAAGGGGTTTTGTAAAAGAGAATAGACTGGAAGTTGAATTGTGCAAGCTACAAACCAACTTGCTTCATATACAAGATCTGCCTCTTCATACGTTTATAAACAGGCCCCAAATATCAGACACATAGTAGGTTCCAGCTGAAGTATTTCTGGCCAGGTAGGAGTTTACCTAGTTCTCATCAGTGTAAATGGAAATATGTGGCTGAATATACCAGGTCATTGGAAAATTTTGCCCTGATTCTTACCTAGTTTTAGACTGTACATTCTTGATTATGGTTGGAAAAAATACAGAGTGAACAAACTATTCTAACCTGGAGTCCTTAACTGGTATAGAGACATGAAGATCTCATACATATTTCTTCAACTGTGATGTATTTTTTTTCCTCTCCTTCCCTGCCACTCCTCCCTCCCTCTAGCATTTTTAAATATACCTGCTTTCTTCATAGCCTGGGCTAGCTGGGAGACTTTTAAAACAATAAGAAAGAGAAATCTGTATTGCCTTGAGTGAATTATTTTTTTCCTTAAATGGAAGTGGATTTGTTAGTGAAATTTGAGATCAATATTGTATTTATTTATTCCGTTCTGTCTTTGGTTGTGCGTAATGTTATAGTCCTTGGCACTTACACTTAGACAATTTGTTAAGGAGGTTGTTGAAGATGTTACAGTGGGATTTATTATGTGCTTCTTCAGATTCATCTCCTGTTAGATAATTTGGTGGATGTTTCATGTACTGCATGCTGGATAATAATATAAAAGGACACCATGCCTGTAAAATTGCACAGAGTCTTTATTAGTAGAATAATTTACAGAGACATTGCAGCCACAGTTGGCAATCTCACCCTGCATATCCTCACTGACTTCCCAACACCTTTACAGAACTGTCCTCCCGGCTCTTTCCTCCACATTTCATGCATTGACCACTCATCCCTTCCTCCTCTATGTACTATTCATTGGTTTCCTGGGGACAAGAGAAAGCACTGTTTATATCAGTGTCCGAGGCTGTGAGTGATATGGACTAGTAACAAATAGGAAATGTGAAACAGTGGCAGTAATTAAAGGTAGAGGGCCAGATGAAGTCACTTATAGCTCTTGCTCACCCCAGTATGAATTGAACAATGCACAGAAACAGCACGAGCCTGTAACAACAGAAAAAAACAGATGAAGCAGCAACACTTCTTTTAGTTGGACCTATTCCTTCCCCTACTCCCTCTGGCCCCTCTCCCCTCCTCCTTTCTGAGGGCATGTGGCAGCTGGAGCTGAAAGCAACACAGCTGTGTCTGCCAACTGTCAGCTGGCAGAGTGATGGAAAAAGGTAAAAGGGTTATACCCTGTCAGTGGAAAGTCACCTTGCTCTGGTTACACGTGAACTTTAAGAGGTCTTGAAGGTCCACAATCTCTTCCTGGTCACCTCAACACCAATTGTGACCAATTATCAGCAGTGCTAACAGCAGGGGCCCCAACAGGATCAGCACCACAGCTGAGAGCAAGTCTGACACATGCTAGAAGTACATTCAGGGCAAAAAGAGGGAATAAGTTACTGTACAGGATGAATGCGGCTCTCCAGAACCCAGGTGGAAATAGCAATAAGGTCAGTCCTTTGGTTTCCCTCTGCTTGACAAAGGAAGAATAAGGGTATAGGTGAGAGGCTCCCCATACGGGCTTCTGGCAGTATATTCTTCTTTTGCCACCTCTGAATGACCACAAAGGGTATAAAGCAGAGGGATCCCAACTCTGTGAGCAACTGAACTGCAGGGCAATTCTCCCAGAACCCTGCTCTGAATCTTTCCTGTGTCCCCGGGACTTTCTTCCATTCATTTGGCAGCACAAATGAGAGCAAAAATGTCCAAATTATTTAAAATTGTCCTCAACTCTGTGTTTGCTACTAAGCATATTGCTGGAGGTTTTTGAGCAAGTCCTAATTAGCTTCAAAATTCATCCCATTTCTTCTCTTGTAGGACTTCAGCTCAGCACAGTCTTCAGCCAGATTTGAATGATCAAGCAGTGCCCACAGGAGCAGTATTCGCACCATGGCACGGCACTCAGGAAGGGCTTCGCAGCTGGCAGGCCCCAGGCTGGGAGACAGATCTTCTACCAGCATCAAACTCCTTGGAGACCAGTGAGTTTTATACTTCAGTGATGCCCTGATAGTAGACTGTTAAATAATTGTGGTGTAATGGACTACACTTGTAAAACTGAAAACCAAATCTGACCCTTCTAGATACAAACATGGCCTGGGTTTTTCAGTGATGTCTAGTTTTTCTCACAGAGCATGAAGAGCATGCTTTAACTGAGGGAAGAGTGTGAGTGGAGAAGGGGCATGTGCCTGATGCAACCTCTAAATTACCACTGAGGGAGTGCAGGGCATCCAAGGAACAAGCTGGTGCTGGAAAGATCCCACTGGTGTGCCCAGATACCACACGTCTTCCAGGTCCTTCTTTATAAAAAAAATGGCAAGCTGCCCTCAGCAAGAGGGTCTGGACTCATTTGAAAAGCTGACTAGCAGAGGTCCTGAGAACCCACAGCTTCAGAGAGCAGGCCATGTGAGGGAAACTAGGCTGTTCAAGCAGTTAGAGGAGGCAGCAGTGTCCACAGGGAAAATCTGCAGTGACTGTGAAGGAGAAGCTGATGGTGATCCCTTAGGTCAGTCCTATTGCTAGGCTATTCGTCTCCATGGGTACAACCTGCCTCAATCCAGCATATTGCAGAACATCAGGAAAAACACCCTGTCTTGTCAATTTATATCTCTCTTCTCCTCATAACCATCTGATCACTGCAGCATGCAAGCCCTGTTGCTAAAGGGTTACGTCTTGTTTTGCCCTGCACACCCCAACTTCCCCTCAAGTCTTACTGAGCTCCCAATGTTTTTTTATTACAGCAAGCATCATCCTGGCCAGTGCAGATCTACTGCTGCTCCCCACAGGAACGGTGTTTGGCATGATCTGTCTCTGCCCTGCTTTCATCAGAGTGCAAATTGCTTTCCACTTTCATTCACTAATTCTTCAGACTTTCAGACTTTCTCCCCCTCTCCACAGTGTGCCTGTTTTCTTTTCCCTGGCACACATAGGGCAAAATAGGCACACAACAGATAAAGCAAAGGCTAATTGCAAGGCATGTTAAACACAATAGATGTGCTGGGAATCTATATATCAATACCTATGAGTATCCATATGTGCACTGCATGGCTAAGCACCTTTGATAACAGGCTGGAGTGGGAATACATTGGACAGACAATAATGGACTACTAGTTACAACCCCCAAACTAACTAAATAAAGGAGACAGGCTTCTGGGTCTGTTCATTATTCTTATAATCCTAAATTAAGAAAAATTCGGCTGTGGTGGGGATAAGACACTCTCCCAATGCCCCCTCCTACCTCCCAATTACAGTTTTGGATTAGTGTACTGAGCTGCCTAGGGTGGTTTGGCCAGGACCCAGGCTCCAAAGTCACTCATCCCTGACAACTGCTGCAATCTGAACGGCAGCAGCTGGGAAATCTTGGAGCTAGGCTGGCAGCCTGCCTGGAGAGCAGAGGCAGCTTCTGTGTCTATATCCTTCTCCTGTAAGTATTGCTTTCTGTCCTTCACCAGTGCCTTGTGTCCACAGCAAGGGAAGTAAGAAGGACTGAGGGAAAAGAATAGATAACACAAAGGACACTGGAAAGTCCTCACAGAGAGTGGTAAGATATCTGCACACCTGTAGCTCCAGCCCTACAGTAGAGTCCAACAGTATACGGACACAGAAAGACACAGACTGAACAGCCCCTCAGTATTCTCTCAAGAGGAACCTGGGAAAACAAGAAGGAAAAAAGAAGCTTACAGGAAGAGCACAGTGTGTGCAAGTGTGTCTGTGCTGTAGCTGTAGATAAATGTAAAGTGGCAGCTACTCCTAAAGACAATCCAGTTTTTACATTCAGATATTGTAGGAAAAGCTACATCACTCAAAGGTATTGCCTCTTAAAACCCTGCATTCTTCTACAAAGTTGGCAAAGGTTTTTTTATTATATTTTCTCTCTACATTCAGCAACAGAGTTTTAAGGGAAAATAGGGAGGAAATGGTAACCAGAAGGAGCAGAAGAAAAGTGGATTTTTATCAGATTGCTTTCTTGAAGGATTCCTTATCTGGCCATAATGATACATGGCATCTCCCCGCACCTCCCCAGGAAGGAGGAAACTCAGCCTGCCTGGGCCTGACAGACCCAGTGCAGGCATTGCTCCTAGCCAGAACTCCCAAGTCATTCAGCATGGGCACTGCCACTTTGATTTGCAAGTCTTCACCATTTTGATTAAGACAGATCTTTTTGTGAGCTCAGACAGCCCGTTTCGTGTCTTTACAGTGACTTGAAATATACTTAATGAGAGAAGAGATGGCTCTCCTCAAGGGGCTTCTAAGACCTTTTAAATCCAGCTTGACAAACATTGAAAAGGGACCATTATCTGGATGGGTGACTTCCTTTTAATTGTCTAGTTCTGTTACCCTTGATGTGCTCTATCTGTTATTGGTGTACCAGTAATGATGAAGGTTTCTGTCATGCTGAGTCCAGACAAGCCAAACAGGAAAATAATGCCCATCTTTTTAGATCTATACACGGTGCCCTTTGCATTAAAACAAACGGCAAGCACTTTGAGTGTGCTTGTAAGATAAATGTTGGGGAAAACAGATGGATGATACAGAAGCTGAACATAATGAGCCAGGCTGATCTCAGTTTCCACTACTCTAGTTTTACTGGTAAATGTAGGTGCTGTGTATGTCCAATACCTTGAGCACCTAGCATTTTCATAGATCATGTTAGGAGCTTCAATTAAATCAGAGCAGTAATATAAATATATCTCTGTGATAGTAAGGGCACCATGACCATCCTGGAAAAGTTTCTTTCTATAATCTGACAGCATATTGACTATTTGGGAAGCAGAACTTGTTAACAGTGAAACGGCTTGTTCTTATTACACAGCTTACATATTTCTTCTTATAGGTCTATTACTGACATATCCTTTAACGAAAAAAATCACAAATTTAATCTACCTTTGCAGCAAAACTGTTGTAAAACACAGATATCTTATTCTACACAAGGGCTAAAGCTGGGGCAGAAGCAGGTTCCAGTCTCTCCTGTAGGCCCTGTTTTATCCTTCTCTGTTCAAGTGGTGGCATCTGCTAGGCCTCCGCAGTACTGGGGCTCCACAAAATAGGTTTTCCCCTGGGAGAAGGGACTAAGGTCTCCTTCTGCCTGCAGATGGGCCACCACACATTACAGTCTCCAACACATGGTAAAAGACAACAGTCATTCTAGAAGACAGGTAGGTCAAACTCAAGACAAAATAGATCCAAAAGGACCTGAGATACAAAGCAGATTGAGTAATTTATCCGGATGCATCACATGGGAACCCACACTGTACATGGTACAGCAAAACATTTGAGGGAAGTTCCTTCCTTGTCTTCCCTACATTAGTGTGTATACGCATTTCCAGGCAAGGTTTTGCTGTGAGTAGAAATATTCCAATGATCTTTGGTAATCGCAGTTTCTCATTAAATAACTTAATCAGGAAATCCAAGATGTCCAGCCAATGCACTTTTTCCCTTTCTGTGGAGAGGTTATAATGCACATAGGTAATAATGTTAACTCTCCAGGCCTTGTTTTCTCCTCTCCTGCCACATGGCATAACTTTTACTTGTCATGCCAAGATCTGATATCTCCATGGCATTCTCCAAGAAGTCCTTTCCTCCCACAGTAACTGGGGATTCAGCCAGGCCTTAGTCTGGCCATTGGGATGTGCATTGACCATCCCTCTGGAGGACCACAGTCACTCTTTCTGGCTTATTTCCCAAGGGAACATATTCCCCGTTTCTTCCTCTTCACATGCAAGTTGGCAGCAATTAAGACAAGCAGAAAAGACAGATTTTATCCAGCTTTGAACTACTGGCTCCCTTTACTATTTGCAGTCACATCACTCCTGGCCATAATGTCAAAGACAACACCCTACGGAAGCAGCAGACAGAAAATGCTTCTGAAAACAAGGCTACTCGTTTTTCAGACACAAGTTTCACCTTCAAGTAATAACACCTAAGGATCACACAAGGGAGCAGGAAGACCTCATCAGCACTTGGAAGAACCCAAGATGGAAAGGGCAGCCATACGCTTATCCAGGAACAAGGAGAGTGAGGAAGAGAGGAAGGCAATTCAGAAATTTCCTTTGCTAATATAATGCCAAAACAAAAAATAATCTCCGTGAGCGTACTGTACCGGGGCCTTCTATCTGACAAGCCAAATGAAATATGAGAAGCTTGGAAGCAGGATGGCAAGCTTTATCGGAGAGGAAATGAGCGGAGTGTATATCTGGCTGTCACCAGGAGAGGAAGAAGGTGCCAAGCCCATATCTGCTCCCAGCACAAGGAGTCGATGAGCTGCCCTGAATGACAATAGCTCTCATCAGAGGAGGATTCAAAGTGCCTGGGAAGTGATAAAAAAGCAGCCAAGCATTTCATTATCCTAAGTGCATCCCCTCATTATATTTTCTTTTAAAAACATCTTTTGACCAATTTTAATGCAGATGAGAAGTTGCTGGATTGACAGCCCTGGAGACTAAAGACCTTCCTCATTATCTGTAGTGTAAACAAGGGCAATAAAGCATCCCTGAAGCTCTCTCTGCTCTGGAAATGTGTCTTCTGGCCAGCAGGATTTGGAACGAAGGGAAGGGAGCTCTTGACACATGCTCAGTTCTTCATCCCTGCATGGGGCTAGCTGCTAGCCAGCTCAGATTGTATCCTGTAAGGAATGTATGGAGGACATTATTTTAATTTTATAATACGATAATATAAGTCATCCACCAACTTGCAGTATGTGGTGGCCTGTATTTCACAGGCACAGTGCCAAGAGAATAAGCACTGTATAAGCCAACATCTCAAAATGAGCTGGATTCTTATCATCAGACTATGAGTATTTTACGGGAAAAGCAGGTCTCTGCTCTGCCCAGGGGTACCATACTGCCAAGCAGACGGTGGGTGACTTCTTGACTCTGACCAGAGCAGGACCCTCTAGGGAGGAGTGACTGTATGCAAAGCTGAGATTTTTCTCTTTGAGGGAACAGAGATTTTCCCTTTGCCTTACCTTCCTCTAGCCCCTGCTGAGTTTTGAACCTGTGTGGAAATAAGAGACAGTTTGCCCACTTTCTTTCAGCAGAGGAATCCAGAAATAGCTGGGAAATGATGCTTGGTACCAAGACGACCTCACATCAGCCCTGGGCAGAGAATTCACACCATTGTACAAAGCAGCAGCTCCCAGCCCTGGTGAGTTAGGAACCATATTCCCTGTGTAACCATGCTTCTGTCTCTAACAAAGTGCTGAAAAAGACAGACTTACTTTCTTTCTTTTCTTTCTTTCTTTTCTTTCTTTCTTTCTCTCTTTCTTTCTTTCTCTTTCTTTCTTTCCTTCTTTTTCTTTCTTTTTTCTTTCTTTCTTTTTCTTTCTTTTTTTTCTCTCTTTCTCTCTTTCTCTTTCTCTCTTTCTCTCTGTCTCTCTTTCTCTCTCTTCCTCTTTTTCTCTCCCTTTCTCTTTCTCTCTTCCTTTCTTCCTCTCTACAATCCAAAGACCTTCATACTCAAGTTGGAATAATCAGGGAGCTGAGCTCAATGGGTCTTTCCCTGCTAAAAAATTACACTATTTTTGAAGGC
>VZRS01008983.1:14042-110654 GCA_013398055.1 Ifrita kowaldi
AGGGAGAGGGAGAGGGAGAGGGAGCTGAGACTCGCTAAGTCACCACTTTCTGTGGCAGTAATGGTTATCATTATTATATCTGTTGCCATAGACATTATTAATGCTATTATAATAGTAGTTACTATTATAGCTAATAAAATAATATTAGAGTAACACTACTAAAGGGTATAGTAGTATTATACTAATAATATAGTAGAATTAGCTGCTGAAGTCTTAGCCAGCTTTGTTCTTCTTAGCTGGCTGTATCTGCACCTGTATATTCAAAGGCAATCCCTAGCTCAAAAAGTAAGCTACTTTATAGGTAATAAAGAATGGTTGGAGTAGGCTTAAAGTACTGTCTACACTCTCACCACATGGTGAATTGGAAAAAACCCTTACTATGAGTGTAAGAAGAAGACAGTGATGTAAATCAGATAAGAAGATGCTCTTCATGTCACCTCCCCTCTAAGTGCTGTAGAAACACCTGGTCTTCTCGTGTAACTTACTTCAGCAGTTTGGAGACCCTGATCTTCATTTACAGGCTTTGATCTCAATGGAATAGCACAATTCCTTCTTCCCCCTGGCAGAAGTTTCATCTTGCCTGCTCTGAGCCTCTTATTACATGTCCCAGGAGATATGACGCATTTTTAATCCTTGCCTCCAAGAATGTTGAGCAAAGGATTAGCCAGGAATTTTCCACCGGAATAGTTTTTCAACAGAAAGTACAGTTTCCACCAAACTGATTGATTTTCCTGGTCATCATTATTTTTATTGTCATATACGACAGGTTTATGAATAAAATATGTTTCCCCAGACCAGGAGATACCTCAGAGTTTATACGAAATGTTTTGTCCACTTTAATTCAGAGCTAAAGTACCTTCTGTCTATCATCCCATACCTCTTTGCTTTCTCTCCTTTGCTGGCTTATCCAGGTGGCAACTGTAGTGTATTTAATGCTGTTCTGCTGAAGGCCCAGGTGCAGACAGAGAGCTGAGCAGTTGCAGCTTTCTCCATGCTAAATGTACAAGGCAGGCTCCTCCACAGTAGCCCAATGTTAGAAGCAAGTGTTGCTGCAGAACATAATTTTGGTGTGCTTTTTCTCAAACTCTTCTTTTCCATCCCAATCACATGAACAATTACTTTGGAATGTTGTAGGTTAGTTTAAGATCTAATATTCTGGAGTATGCAGATCTGCTATGGGTCATCAAGTCTTACATACATAACGTATTGCTGGGGAAGCTGTTTTAACACCAGGATCTATGACTAGGAGGTTCCAAACCCTGCAACAGGGCTTCCAGATATAGGAAGGAATAGGATTGACTCCATCCTCCTTGCCTCTGGCCTGGAGCACCAAAGGAAGCTCAAGTGCCAGAGGCTGTGTGGTGCTGTCAGGGCAGTAGCCAGGGAGCACTGAGATGCACAACTCCCTCCCCCGTCACACTTTCAGCCTTTGCACCAATGTAAAAACCACATCTTAAACAGATTGGGAGCAGGGAAGATTACTGTTTTTATTTGACTAGTTAAGTAGTTCTGGACCCTGTTTGGAACCTGTGAATGATATGAGAAAGGGAGCATAGTCAGGGTTTAAAAGACCGTGGCAGGAACCAAGGAACCTGTCTGAAATCTGAAGTTTAGCTTTGCCACTGATTCTCTGTAATTTGTGCTTATTACATTTTTCTTTATGCCATCAAAGCTATCTATGATTCCTTCCATATGCAGAAATATTGTAATTATTCTCTTTGGGAGAAAACACAGATGGGATCTCAACATTTTTTTCATAGTGTTGGTACTCTTTTTTCTCAGTAAACCAGATTTCTCTTCTTTTTAATCTTCTTTAAATCTAGCTTTCAAGCAGTATATATTAGAGCAAGTTGTCTGTGTAGCATCCAGAAACTACATAATTGCTTTTATGTTCAGCACAGACCACTCAAAAAGCAACATTCTGAAGGAAAAGTTTCTCTGACAAATTCTTCTTACACCATCAAGAACTTGTAAAAGGAGCTGCTTTCAAGGTGGGAAATGTTTCTACAAAAAAAAATTAAGGGTTTTTAGGGTGATATCTGGTTTTATTTTTCCTACTCCCTAGCCAAAAATTATTACCAAGTTTTCAAACTTCTGCACAATGTGTTTTGTGCCTGTACAGGAGACACATCTGATGGGGGACAGAGGGTATTTTAGTTTTGATTATCCTGTACTTTTATATAAATCAGGCCTCCCAGTTACCCTTTTTTACAAATAAATGTCTCCTCATTAGTTTTTCAGCCCACGTATACGTTGTACACCATGCTATATATAGCTGCATTTGATAAGATTGCAAGATGCTATTTTCTGATGTGGAGGTAGCTTATCTCCCTTGCTAGCTGTCATGGCATTTTTAAAAGTTCTAACAAAACATTTGGCTTCCCTATAAGATCTCAGAGGGTTGGGACAAAATAAAACAGGTAACATTTCATTAACCTGCTGAAATGTTACTGAATTCTGTAGGTGCACTGGCACGTTACCAGATATCAATTCTTTACATAAAGGAAAAATTGAGTAAAAGGTCTTCATGAGACCACTGTTATTAACCTATGATGAATATGTAACTTCTAGTCATTCTGATCAGGTTCCTGTGTCCCACCTGGAGCCTCTGAGTCTGAGGGTTGTATCCTGAGAAGCAGAGTAAACCTTGCATTGCACAAACAGATAAAGTTTAGCTAGGGAATGGTTATTTAATTGTTATCCCAGAGTGAGCCTCCCAGGAAGCTCTGAAAACTGTAGTCCTAGTTAGCATCTCATTATCCAGCATCTTGCTTTCATCCATTTTGCTTTGCCATGGCCTTAATACAAGCCCTGACAGGAGGCACTTTGGGAGGGCTGTTTAAAGCTTGCTGGGGATTTACGTCCAGGCACTAAGTCAGATCCTCAGCTGGTTTGCAATGGTTTGCCTCAGCACTGGCAGAAGCAGACTTGTTCACACACACCAAAGACACTGGTCCTGTGAATACTGTAGCAAATCCAGATGTGATTTCTGCCTGTCCTTTGAAATTCTGTGGCTTCATTGCATCTTTTTTTTTGTCTCTTCTAGGCATGCCTTGCCCTTTCTGAGTCATGTCCTTCAGAAGCCTCCTTCATTCTCATTTATTGACTCCATTTGTTTGTAGCCATAATTTTCCTTTCTAAACCTCTTCTATAAGCAGCTTGTGCTAAGGCAGTGTCCAAGCTGCTTTCTTTGCTATCTGCCGAATTACACGGGCTCAGTCTTTTGGGATTTATGGCATTTTTTGTGTTTGTAGTGGCAGATGCCAAGTGAGCCCTTTCATTTAGTGCAATGAAAACATCATTGTTTTAAATTTCTCTTATGAACTGGCCTCACATTTTCAACTCGTTGCTTGTTTCAAGACATCCTGTGCTTGATAGCTCTGTTTGTAGCCTTTCTCAGTCCAAGGTCTACTTTTGCAAGCTGTTCCTTTTGTGGATTATGTATGAATAGGACCCAGTCACAAATCTTCTGGGTCAGCTACCGAAGTGTATCCCTGAGATATATTTTTTTCCCTCTCTCCCAATTAAATGGAAACATTTCTGGTTCATTTATCAGCTGTTGTGAATCAACATCATTGAAGTTAGCAGGGCTGTACTGATTTATGTTCACTGGGAATTTGGCACATGCACCAAGTCTGCTAGCTTCTCCATCAAATGATCTTTTGTTGTAACTCATTGTAGCTGTGCCTTTCAATGGTAGAATGTTTGGACCTGCTATTGCTCTAACAACAGAACAGCATCATCTTTTTTCCTCTGCTTTCTTCCTAGGGTCATGGTTTAGTTCAGTATAAAATATCAAATAATCTCACGCTTCAGTCTGACAGCTTTTTATGTCAACTTTGCAATTGTATAACTCATCTTACATGTTGCAAGGTTATGGAAAATAAAGTGTCCAAGGCCAGAGTCTCCTAGACTCATCCTCCTTGCCATGTCCCTCTGGTGCAAATACCAGGGTTTTTGGCTGTCACAAGAAAACATTCTTCTTCCTGTATACATGAAGTTTGTACTGGCTGAGACTGAGACTCTCTGATCTCAGCATTGGGTGCACTTGTGAATCAGAAAGATTTAGGGCTGCAGTCAGTAGTTTATACTGCCTTCAAAACATGAGATGTCCTTCTAGCTCCTTGCTCCGGGGGCACTTTGGCCAAGTCCCATTTCTCTGAGGCATATGCATGGTTCTCTTCAGGGTGTGTATATGGTCTGATAAAGTGAAAATTTGAATTCAAGACCAACAGCAGGAAAGTCCTGGATGGGACAGCAGCAGTTTTTAATGGAATTCTCTTCTTGGCAGTAGAGTTGGCCTGTATTTGCCCACCATATACAGACAAAATCCCACTGTTCTGACTAATGCCTGTGATGCTATTGCTTTATGACAGTATAATTCCAATCTGATTCCTTTTTCACCTGCTTTTCTGACATTACTTCTAGAAAATGCTACAATTCTCTTTTCTCATCCCTCTTCAGCCTAATCTTTATGCATTATCTCTTTCCACATGTACTGTCATTTTTCCTTGAGAGAAATAGCAACTAAAATAGTTCCCTACTTCTTTGCCATTTAGTAGACACTCAGCTAGGCTGTTTCCTTGGGGTATTTCTTTCTTAGGAGACAGAAAGCAGTCATTTATTGACTTACTCATGCAAGCTGTTCAAAGGTTTCTTTTCTTCACCCACCCCTCTCTCCAGTCTGAGCTTTAGCTGAGTTCATAGCAAGGCAATGTCTCTGACTCTCCAAGGATTTCTTTTAAGTTTTTCACAAGAACCTCACCTTCTACCCCTTGCCTGCTGGACTGTTTATTGTCATCTGCCTGAAAGAAAAGACAGTGAGAGATAACCTCTGTTATGAATTTCCTAGGGCTGACCCCTGTATTTTTCAGACCACTCTAACACACATGCATCTTCCCAGACCAGATTCCAGCCCCTGGGATGCATAACTGCTACACACATAAACCAAAAATACAGTCCCTGACCTAAAAAGCTTCCAAAATCAATGCAAGACAAGTAAGAGAAATGAAAGGGGAGAATAGAGAGAAGTGGACCAGAGCCAAAATTGCTACAGGCAGCAGCAAGACTTGGAAAACCTCTCTGGATTTGAAATTTTTTCTAGGTTTCAGAGCCAAGGAAAGCATGCAGGAGAGCTGTGATGGAGAGACAAAAAAAAAAAAAAGAAAAGAATAGCTGTGGAGGGTTATCACTTCTCACACATGTGGGGGGCAGAGGACAAAATCCTGGAGGTGTTCAGTGGACTAGTTAAAAGACAGGCACTGAGAGCTAACTCTTTGTGCCAGCTGGATTTATGGGAATTTTTTTGTTGTACTTCTTCTGCACATGGTAACTTCCACTGGCAGGAGGCTGATGGTCACTTTTCCCCACCACTTCTGCCAGTTGTCTGCCTTTTGCTTTGATCCAGAAAGCAGGTGAAAATGTCACTTCAGATTAAAGGTCTGGAAAGACATTTTTCTACCTGCTGTATGTTCTTAGCTATCATATTTACTTTGTTTGAACTGCTAAGATTGCACAGTGAGAAACCACAGAGAGTGTTGGTACTGCCTGGGTTGTGGTACAGTAGCGCTCTCTAACAGACAAGATCTGTTGCCAGAGCAGGCTAGTTAGCTCTGCTTAGAGATTTGTTTGGGCATCTGTTGCTAATTTTACAGGGCCACAGTGATCCTTCATTCCTGGTCCATGTGCAAACTAATGATCTGTGTTGCAGTTTGTCTTTTAATTAACTTCCAGAGGGGCTTCTCACTGAGATGCAGATTATGAACTAAACTACTGACAGAGAACTGAGGAGGTGCATGCTCACCTCCAGTGGCAGGATACATTGAGAACTGTGCCCCTGAGTCTAAGAAACTGGGAAAGATTTTCAGTTTATTTACCCCTTGCACAGATGGTCTTGCAAACCAGGTAAAGCCTGCGAACAATTACTCTACCCTACTATTATCAAAAGTTCCAGAAGCTGAGCAGGTACTGGATGGAAGAATTACTATGGGTTTTCTTGTGTAGCATCTTATGTGGGCACTGCTGGCTATCCACAGGGACAAGGTACAAGGCTATAGGGACTGAGTACTACTGCTCTAAGCCTTCTCAAAATGACCTCCTTTTTCTTAGGCAATTAAACTGTTGAGCATTTGGAGAGAATTAAAAATTACATCCGGCCATCTTACTTAGGAAGGATACGCTGGGTTTGTGTGTGCAGCCATGCTGTGACTGAGGAACT
Source organism: Ifrita kowaldi (assembly GCA_013398055.1). Taxonomy (NCBI): domain Eukaryota; kingdom Metazoa; phylum Chordata; class Aves; order Passeriformes; family Cinclosomatidae; genus Ifrita; species Ifrita kowaldi. The sequence goes on from VZRS01008983.1 coordinate 20,260, forward strand.
TGTGCAGACCAGAAGGCAGGAGGTGGCTGGGCAGTCTGCCTGCTGCCAAATTACAGGCACACCTACCCATAAGGGTCTCCCCAAGCAAAGCAAAACACCTGAAGCAAATCAGTCCAGAAACTTATCAGAATTATGCCAGGTCAGCCTGGACCTCTTGCACTCAGTGATAACCCAGGGCAGGCTTGGAAGAGCATGTGCATGTGTGGTGGGGTAGCTCCTCTGAAGGCTGCTCAAGCTCTTCACTGCAGCTCAGTTTTTCTGGGATGAAAGAGGTGGCTTTGGGGACACAGCCAGGCTGTTCTGACCCTGCTTGTGCCCACAGCAGCTTAGGCTGCTAACTCAAATGTGACCACTTCTCACCAGGCCCCCTCTTACACACCAGATACCTCTGACACTCCAGCTGCTAACTGATCCCCATGTCCCTCCTGGAGGGAGCACAGCCATGCATTTCCTCGTGACCCTGCGTGGCTGAGGTGAGTGGAACAGGTACTGGCCAGGATGAGCTAGCAGGGCCCCAAAAGCAATTCAGCTATAGAATAGATGCCATTCAACTTGCAAGAAGTAGACAGGTGATTTACTGACCTGACATAGGAAGGATCCAGGAGCTATTACTGTTGTCCGGCTCCAAGCACTGTGCCGATGGAAGCAGAAATATGCAGAAAGCATTTTTGTCTCTGCAAAACCGCCAATCTTATCTGAGGACTTTACTTCTTCATCTGAGCTGATGGAGATTCCAGGGTGGGCTCTGTGGGTGGGCTTCAGATTATTTTAACCACCAGAGTTGTGAAGTATGAGAAGGTCTGTGGTTATCTATGTACAGCCAAGTTGGTAGGGAGATAGTGGCATTTCCAAAGACAAGCTTACCCAGGTTGGGGCAAGTGGGATGAGCTTCTTCTCTGAAGGTGCCCATTTCTCTCCATTGATTGTTGGGGGACCCCCCAGCATAGACTAAGCCTCTCACTGGGGCTACAAAAGTTGAAACCCTAGCTCAGAACCAGTAGTTCCCACACAGAAGATGGAAAATATTTGTTCCACAGTGTATTTTTAATCTCCTAAATTTTATACTTTCTTTGCCAGAAGGAGATGTCAATCTAATCTTTGTAGAAAAATCAGGGATTCTTGCTAAAGAGTAGCTCTGTCATCACTCTTTGGCCTCCCACCAGCACCCCAGTGGACAGGACACTGGCTGCTCCATGGCTCTTCTTCCCTGCAACATGCCACTTTTCAGCAGATGTATGTATTGCTCCTCGACTTTAACTACGAGAAATTGAAGCAGAAGGCAGACCTGAGTAAGACAACGAAGATGAGAGAAAGGTAAGGAAGGGAGAAAAGGAAAACTAGAAAAAGAAGATACAAGAAATGACAGAGGGACGAATGCAGTGCAACAGTACTTCAGGGATATTTCATATTCTGGAGAAAGTATCAGCTCCTGCATTTTGGGGAAAAGACTTCTCACTGGTGAAACAACAAGGCCAGGAGAAAGGAGGGCCTTCAGAAAGACAAGGGGGTGTTTTTCAAATGTATCCCAGAACATGAATAGCCCTGGCCTCCTGGTTAAACCTGAAGTCAGCAATCCCAGGCTCCTGTTCCTGCAATGCTTCTTCATTAACAAGACACAACATTTAGGTCTCTCCTGACAGGTGGGAGAACAAGAGATTGGCAAGAAAGTTACAGTGAAGTCAGAAATGACAAAACTTTCCTTGTTGCACAAAGAGAACTTTAACTCAGCCTTTGGGGATATTCAAGAAAACTGTTGCAATTTTAAAACTGTTTGTGCAGTCCTAATGAAGAAGATACTGGTGTGGGTGATGCCATAGTTTTAAAATATGCTCACAAAACAGCTCACACGTCTGTTGCTTTTCTTGGGAAACAAATCATAATAGTAGTAGTTCTTACACTTACCTCCTCAGAGCATGAGGGATAGAGCAGGACCTTAACACATACAAGCTACTGCCTACTGTAACTTTTGCTCTTTTTTCATCAGGAAAGGAAATGTTAATTTATAAAGGGCAAAAGTCTTCTAGGCTTACACAGAACTAGGTTTTATCCATGCATCTTTGAGCTTCCATATGCTACACAGAAGATTTAGTCCTGTCAGCTGAATATTACTCAGATTCCTAGGGAATATAAATCTTTACTTTAACCATCTGCCAGATTACTACTACAAGTCTGTTTGTTTGGCTGGGTTTTCTAAAATTTATGAGGTAAGATAGAATTTAAGTAGTAGAAATCGAAATTATATTGGTCTACCAAACCAATTTGGAAGATATGACTACATTGTCTGAGACTGGGAGAAAATCTGATGTTCCTTACTAATAGAGTGATGCCCAAGATATGCTTTAAAACAGGTTTAAAACAGAGAAAATAATGGTTTTTTGAAAGTGTGTGGTACAAGTCTGGAACTCATTTGTGTGGAGACACACAAGTGTCTCCAACACTTGTGGAGATAAAAGGTGTAAAAGGACTGGAAAAAGGAGAGCCAAATGCACAGAAGGTTGATACCCCAAACAGCTATTAAACTTAATGTTCCACATGCTCCACATCTGCAGCACAACAGATGAAGAGGAGAGGAAGGTCTGTCCTCAAGGCTAAAGAATTTATGCTTGCCTTTTTTTTGTCTTTTTTTTTTTTTTTTTTAGTATTCAAATTACTGATTCCTGCCAGAGACAGGACATGAGTCTCAATGATCCTTTGGTCTGTTTAGACAGATATTCTTGTGGTTTTTAAAATTATGCCTATGCCAGCAGAGCAATACTCCTGTGAACTCAACTAATGTTATTTAAGGACACGATAGCGCTACACAGAAATAGTTATAGAAGCAGATGTAACAGGGGCAGACCCTTAAAGACTGCACTATATTCACAGGAAAAAGCCTTTTTATGCAGTTTCAGGTAATGAGCATCATTGTGAGACTTATGACAGTAGCTGCAAATTATAAGTGTAAACAAATCAAATCCAAGATAAAGGCTCCAGCTGATTTTTTAACTCCTGGGAGCAAAGAAGGAAGAGTTTATGAATGAGAGGTACATGTGTTTCTTCACACTTAGAAAACATGCATTAAATTTTCAAAGAAGTGAGATAAGATTAATCAAGGTGACTGGCTCTAACATGAACTGCTTGAATGCAAGCTTCACTAAGAAGTGGGAATTTAAAGTATTTTGTTATATTTTCTGAATGCATATAGGGGTTGCTGTTCAAAACCAGCATGGATCCTATAAGATATTCAGGATTTGCTTTTTCCCACTCTTTAAGTTGAATAGGATGAGTTGAATTTTAGCTGTAGATGAATGAAAAGAGAACTTAGATCTATGTATACATCAGTTCTTTGGATAGCTTAACCCACTCAAGGTTAAGCTCATCAACAGATGCTCGGGAGTGCTTGCCTTTCCAATCAATGGAGTTTAGTCACTGACACAAATACATAGGGGAGCTCTGGATTTACTGCTTGAGCCAGGGTGACGCACCATGGCCTTCACCTTACAGACTAATGAGGCAGGGACAAGATTATTTGTTTTTCAGGCTCTGTGGTTTGCCTGAGACAGGGCATTCCTAAGCAGATATTTCCACATTGGAACATTTCCAACATCATTAAAATTAATGCTCCTGGATATACCATGAAAAACCAGAGAAATCATGAGGTTTGCAGAATGAAGATCTCATGTCCCTGAGCTTAAATGATGTAAGGTATAGGTCATAGGCTAGGTCATAGGCTTTCTGCTGAAGCCCTGCCTAAGGGTGAGTTTCAGCCATTGCTACACAGGTATCATTAGTCTGTTGAAAATCTGCCAGAAATGTTTCTAGGTAGTTGCTGAGCCTTGATTGTGAGCGTAAAGGGAGAAGACATCCTTGCTGACCTTTTCCATTTCTTGTTCCTATCATTTTGTGAACAAAATTGTTTCTTTTGCTCTAGTAATTCAAGTAAAAAGCTATCTCTCTTGACTTTTTCGTAACGTCCTGAGCAATTAAGATAATTTATTTTCTTTCTTCTTCTCCTTAGAATTAGTTTGATAAGAAAACCACAGGCCAGTGGTACCAAATGTATAGATTTTAATGGAAGATCCCACAGGGAAAATATTCTGGTTTTATTGAATTTAGAAACAAGTACCTTTAAAATAAAAGAAAGCTTTAAAACCTTGGCAGTTTGAAAGACAAAGGCAAACAAATCAATAAGAAGGCATAGCTACTATGTTGTTTTGGAACACCTTTTCTCAATAACAGACAATATAAAAGCAAATATTGATTTACCCTCATTGAATTTTGATGGCTACAAAGAGCTATCAGGAAACTATCAGAAGTTGGAAAGTCAAGTATAACATGAGTAGTAATTAGTTGCTGAGTTAGAGAACATATAGCATCTGCAAAACCGTAAGAGAAATAAAAAATAAAAAGAAGCCAAACAGGGAGAAGATGCATAGTCTGCTGTCCTCTCTTTGGTCTGAAGCATTCTTGACAGTCTCATGGAATCTCACATGAGCAACGCCTCCCTGAAGATCAGCGTAGTCACAGAGCAGAGGCATTGACCTGGCACTGGACACACCTTCTGGCTTGCTAGGGATGGCATCTTTTGTGGCAGTGCAAAACCAAAGTCCTGACTGCTTCTTTCATACCCATTGTACCTTTAATCAACCTGGCTCCTGTGTTTGAGCACATGTGGAAATATCCCAAATGGTAAATATATAAAAAATAAGCACTTGCTTCTGAACATGTTTCCCATCCCTTTATGAATACATCGGACACCAGGGTCTGGCCCCAAGCAGACTTTTGACTCCACAAGGGTAAAAAGTGCCAGACTTGGCTTCTCGTTAGGAACATCACTCCAGTCACTTATTTTAGATGGAAGGTTTACTGCGTAAGACAGTGATAGGTGGCAGATGGCTGCATAGAAACTGTGAGACCTGTCTTACACAGGGTTTCCCAGCCAAATTTCAGGATTCTTCATCACTTTGTCTGCAGTCTCAGATAAATTTCAGAGACTGTTTCTCTGGCTTCCCTAAACAGTCATGCATCTCCTCTCAGCAGTGAGGAGTAACCAAAAATGGTTTTCAATACAGACCTGAGAAAAATTAATTAGTTACAAGCTTTCAGCTTCAAGGTTAACACTATTGGCATGCATCTTTGAGTAAAGAAATATATTTAACTACAAATCAGGGGTGTAGGCTAAATCACAGTCAGAAAGGAAAAAAAAGGCAGTTTGAAAACCCTGCCCTAGAGTGGTCTTTGTATTTGTCTTTGCACTTGTATCTCAGGATTTGACATTCCAAGCTGTTACCAGCACTGCATAGCTAGCAAATTTTCTCAAAAGGTGAGGAAATCCAGCATTAGCATGATTCCAGCTGCTTGAGCTCTGAGGAAGACAGCTGATCACAAGATGGAGATGGACACACTGGATATGAATTAGTAGTTAGAAATCAGTGTAGCCTCATTCAAACCAGTGATATTTCACCAGTGAAGACTCAGCCAAATATTTTGCCAGGTAGGACTCATAAGAACGAAGTTGGATCCATCCTAGCTATTAAAACCTGTCCTGTTTCCATGAGGTGTGCAGTTTACTTCACAGACTGAACCCCTCACCTCTTACCAAGTGGAGAATCACATCAAGCTTGTCTCAGTGGAGGCACTTCTGCATGAACTGCCAAAAGCAGAGCAAATACATATGACTGGTTTGGTGTAGGTTTGATTTGGTTTGTTTTTCTTATAGTCAAAACAGCTTAATGAAGAGAACGAATTTTCTTTTTGCTGCAAAATAAAAAAGCTGACCAGAATTATGAATGTACGCAAACATAAAGAGGGACTTGGGTGAGGTGCTGCCTTCCTTTGCACAGTGGGCAAGGGAGAACCTAAGAGCCATTCCACAGGCAAGGCTGGCTCTGGCATGTGCAATCCTATCTCACACTGCAATATCACAAAGAGGTCTGATGCTGCTCAAGCACCAGTATGCCACGACCTTCCTAGAGAGAGCGTCCTGCAAGGAACAGCTCTTCTAGGGGCGAGGGCAAACCTCCCTGGACAGCGAGGGATTTCAGCAAGTGTAGCGATTCTCAGCTACAAGTGATTTCAGCTCTTGTGATTCAGCTCTTTGTGAAATGCCCCGAAGCTAACACGGGGGCAGAGAGACAGGGAGCCTTGTATGGCAGGTCCACAGAGGTAGCTAGTTTTATTGTCCAGCAGCCTCTGTGAAGGGAAGGCCAGAGACAAGCTCCCTGGACTTCAGGGCAGACCCGGGACATTTTTTATGGGAAAGGCAGGGGGTGGGGTAGAAACCAGTTAGCCAACTGGGTACAAGGTATTACCATAAGGAAGCAAGGCATGCTGGGGGTGGTTCACTTGGTCACCATAAACTAACGGTGGGTTGCTTATCTCAGAGTCCTTATGGCCACAGACTTCTGTTCTTCAAGGCAGCACAGAGGGCTCTTGTGCTAAGAATTCACAACCCTACACACTGCAACACTTCCCCTTGCTGTTCTGGTGCATTAGGAAAAGGAAACCAGTACAGCAGGATCTGTCGTAACAGGCAGGCAGTTTGGGTACAGCTCTGCAAGGGTAAGAGTTGACATTCGGAACTATTCTTGCTCTGAGAGATCCATGGTAGATGATTGTTTTCTACCACCACAACCACCTTCTTGGGCTAACTCACATCTTGACAATGAAGTGACTCACTTTCAACTCATGTTCTGTGTCAAAAGACCAGCAGATCATAGAAAGCACCCAGCCATGGGGTCTTCCCTTCCCTACAGCACGTAACTCCTAAGGATCTTGCTGCACTTCTAGGACAAGTTGGCACAATTCCCTTGTCCCTGCTTTTGTCAAGCCCTGACACCACCTACACCATCATCTCCCACACTGACTCAGACACAGTTTACAACTGTTTTGCTGTTCTAAAGTCCCCTCCCTACCCCTGGGATTACCATTGCATTGTTTGCCCCGTCAATCATTCCCTGCTCCCCATCATGCTGCTCTACGTGTCTGTAAAGTGCTACCACCACTTCCATCCTCTAAACTCTTCCTTTCTCCCCTCACCTCTTTGGACCAGCCTAGAATGAAGCAAACATGCCTCTGAAGGATGAGCTGTCGGTCCTCAGAAAAACCTCACTGTTGTATTTCGTGTCATTTAAGGTAAAAAAATTGTACATGCTCCACATGGAACTGGGCTGGGAAGAAAAGAGATGGTGACAGCTGTAGGGGTGTTCCTACATTAAGTCAAAATAATGCCAAAGTTCATCACCTTCAAGCAATGAGGCTCAGAGATAACGGGTCATCTCTCATGCCTGCTGGCCCCACAGGACCCTGCACACTGACAGACTCCTTTGGCTCATAAACTTGCCACAATATGACATGATAATTGGGAAGGGAGCAGACACATGTCACACTGAATTAACCAAGTGACTGTTATTTGTCCAACACGGCAGAATACTTTTAAGAAAAGCTTTCCTAATTGTCTGCAGTGATAGCTCAAGAACAGGAACACATAAAGATTGCTTTGGTCTTTGGTCACACTCTGCTGCTTCAGAGAAGTGGGGTCCAGAGACCTGATAAATGTTTTTTCAACTATTTTAGAAGTCCTCCTGGAAGTATCAGATGGTGGTGAAAAACGTCATATGCATACCTTGGTAAGCTGAGGTCCTATGCACACAATGACTGCCCTTTAGCTGCTGGGAAAACCCGTCTTCGGCTGAGGGGTCAAACTGCATTCCCCATCACAGATTGTTCATGATTCTTTTTCACTGCAGAAGGGTTCATTGAGCATTCCTTTTGGCCTTATCCAGAATTCTGGCTTGACCTCTTTTTGACTACCTGCTTACTCCCATCACAACTCAGATAAAGTGTCACCCTTTGATTCGTGCTCTAAAACTCAGCAGTCACTTGCAGTGACTTGCCACATTACTGCTAGAGCCAGTCACAACCAGCAGTGGAAAAGTGGGAAAGGTCAAAACACTGTTTCTGGCTCACAAGGCCCGGAACAGTTCTTAGCCAGGAGGGTGTCCAGGAAACAACTCTTTTGTCTGTGTATGGTTCTTGTGCAGGTTCTGACATACCCATTAGGGCCTGGCATCAGCACAGGGGGATAGAGAGACTTTGATGTGATTCTGGGAAGGAATTTTAAGTTTGCAGTTGTCATCTCCCCAGAGAAAAAAACCCTTTTGTTTCCGCCAGCTCAGCAGGCTATTTGTTTCCCTGTTTCCCCCGGAAAGCACTGCACCAAAATCATGTGAAAATTCAACAGTACAGCATGCTTCATGAGGGGGGGCATTTTTGTGAGCAAGTTTATTTGGAGATAAACCAAGAAGAACTGTTGCAAAAATATCTTTCACCAGCTCCCTCTGTGCCTGGAGGCCAGCTCCCACCTCAAGGGCAGCTGAACAGACATGGCTGTCTGTGTTCCAAGACTCCATCAGAGCAACAATCCTTGACAAAGAGAAAAATGCTCTGTCCAAAGGATTTTGAACTGCCCAAATATATGTTTATGACTGAACCATCTCTCTGTATCCCCAGAAACAGAGGAATAGGAACTCTTTGGTGTGCCATCTCTCACCTCTGAACTTGAGACTTTGCCCCTTTCGATGATGGGTTTTGGATTGGCGGTGACCCCTGTGCGTTAATAACGACTCCCAGCTCCCGGAGTCATTCCACTTGACTCTGAAATTATAGTGGAGGGGGCAACACAGGGCTGAGTTCATTGGGAAAGGCACAGGCTGGAGCCACACATTTGACCATGCAGCATTGCTGCTCACGATCCATAAATGTGACAGCAGGTAAGAGCTGAGACCTGTCAGAAAGGCTGGTCCTCCCCAGCTGCTGATAGCATAAATCCGCTGCATCCTCTTTTGTCTCCATAGAAACTTCCCTGCTGTCTGCAAGAGGCCAGCAAAGAGCTTTATTTCTCTGTAGCTATCCCTTAACATAACACATGCAGAAAAAGAGTGAGGAGATCAGCAGAACCTTCATGCAGCAGCATCAGTGGGGTCATGACAATGCTGGTGAGGCAAAAGCAACTTTAGCCTGATATTTCAGCTGGGATGCTTCTCTACATCTCTTGGCTGCAAGTTTCAAATCCACTTAAGGGACTTGAGGACTCAGCTCCCATTAATTTTCAATGGTGAGGGACCACCTAAGTCCTCCAGGCAGCTGAGGAGTTACAGCAACTGAAAAGCCAAGGCATGGGCTACAGGTCTTCTGAGGATAACATCCATCTTGAGATTTGTGGCATCTTGGGTGAAGCTGGAAATTGCAAGATACAGAGCCAAGTGTCCTTCTAGACAGGAATGCAAAGGCTAAAAAAGGACAAAAACCGATGGAAAAAAATGCTTTTTTAAACTCTTTTCTGAACTTACATAAGCTCTGTCAAGCTTAGGATGGGAGGACAAGTCATTCTGCTTTTTAATCCAAGTCAGTTCTCAAACATATAGCAGAACTAATTGGAATTTTTGCAAAGGCAAAAGCTTTTCATTGGTAAATGGCTTTTTTAATTTAGGCACCCTGAAAAGCAAATATGATATTAGACTGTCTATTTCTTATGAAGTGTTGGGTGACATTCTTAGCGCACTGTCAGAATTGTTACTGAAATTATCATCAAGGATTTTTATTTCTTGGTTCTTCCATAATTCTTGCTAGACTATTTTTTAATTTTTGGTAAAGCAACACAAAATTGCAGTGCACTCTAAACAAAACAAAAACAAATCCAAAATTCTTTATAATGGAAATGATTTGCAAGTCTCCACATATATGTCTCAATTTCTCTCACCAGCCCTCCCCAAGAAAAGTTTTCTCTGTGCTTGGGAAGAGTTTTTCATAATACTGTGAAATAAATTTTAGTGCCATTATAGCAACAATTGAGTGGCATTTGTTCAGTTCACTCATTCTTACATTGCTAATGCATCTACTACTGTGACATCTAGGCTGTGGGAGAGACTGGGCTGAACAGAAAGGTCTGGGCTCAGCTTTTCTCTGTGGTCTGTCCCCGACATCATCTACTTAAAGACTTACAACCTCTAAAAAACTTATAACCTGTGCCAGGGAGAGAAACATGAAAGGCGAGCTAATGAAGGAAGGAAGAAATATCCGTACCCAGAATGTGATGAGAGAGTTAGGGCAAAGAATATTTCATAGGGATATTAATATTTCCACTTACACTGTTCTGTGTGTGGCAGACAGATAACAGGGGGAGAAATACTTTACAAGAGACAGAAAGGTAAGACAGATTGGCTAGAATGGAAATAGTTTTAAAAATTTACTACTCCAAGGTTTCAGCGAGTAACAAGGATTTACCATCCCTGTCAACCTCAGCTTCCTTCTGAGACCTGAACATACAACATCGCTCATCTCTAGGCAAACTGCTTCAGACAAAGAGGTAGGGCCTTTATATAGTTATTGTTCTCAGAGGTAATTAAAACTTCCATCAGATCTCACTGAGGAGCAAAGAGGTATAGAAAGCAAATGGTGGAAAAATAATATTAAAACACCTTACCTCATCTTCAATTAGTTATGCTGTCTCTAGCACATTAATTGCATGGCTGACTACTGATAAATAACTACCATTAAGGTAATGGACTCAAACTGGAGACACTGGGATCACTCATTTGGGGAGTGTTTAGTACCAAACCATTTCCCAATAGATAACAAGGGGGAAAAAGGGAAGTGGACTCTCCCCAGACTGGGTATCAGCTGCACATAACCTGAGGGCACTCATCCCAGTCTCATAAACCTTTTCCTCATGAAAAAAACCACTGTAAAAAATTATAACTGACTTCATTTTGTTTTGTTTAAGAAAGCATAATAGCAAGAATTGATCCTTCAAATTAAGAGGCATATAAAAAAGTTCATAGCCTTCTCCCTCATTCCACCTAAAATCCTGGGAAGGCAAAGGCTCAACAGGATGTGTGTGTCAGCATCATGTCACTTCACACCACATAAATTCACTCCACTTTTAAGCCTCCGAATCTGGGAGGCTGAAATCTGGTGTCAGTAACAGAAGAGCAAATCTATTAAAGAAACAGTGAGCTTTGCTCGTCATTAACCTCACATATGTCTAGATATATTCCATAAGCTCCATGATCTGTAGCTCATGCCTGAGCCTCTCATCCACTGTCCCAGGTCCCAGACAGTGTGATCTCTGCCAGCCACAGGAAGTGACTCAGGCCTGAGTTCTCCACACTCAGAGAAAGGAGGTAGGCAGAGCCCTGCAGAACTGTTCCTGGAGATGGGAGTTTTATTGAAAACATCATCCAAGATGCAGAAGGTTTAAAACATTTAAAACATTGTGAAAAAGACTAAGTCTTCCAGTGGTAAATCCTGGGAGTCCTTGCAGAGTCACGCACACCCTTGGCACGCAAAAGAAAGAAATGGGAGTCAGGTCCACTCATTGCTTGACCCCCTATACCATCTCCCCAGCATAAAGAGGGATGAGGTCCTATGAAACAAGCAAGAGGATGCAGGAGAGACTACAGTAGCACTATATACAGGTTTTTTTGTCAGGATATTCTTCTCTTTATGAGAAGCATATTATTCCCCTTATATATTCCCTTTATGTATTCCCTTTATATAAGAGAATTTGGAACAGATCCACAGCTATCACTGTGGATCACTTAAAGTCTCCTGCCTTCATTAAAGCCCTTCAGATGCTGAGAAATCTGGGAATCAAATTATTATTTTATTTATCCAGTTTTCACTCAAAAGGGTGATGAGGATTTTTTAGCCTGGTTCTGCGCCTCTTTACCTGCTGCAACACAAAGCTCTCTTCCTTCAGGAAACCCCAAGCCCAGGTTTGTTCTGCTGAGAGGAGATAAAAAGTCATCCGTTAGAGTGCCAGGTAAGTGCTATCCTTTTGCACTCTACAGAAGAGAAAGAGCTGGTAACAAGCACTGTAGGGTGTCCGAGGGGCAATGAAGAGGGCATTAGCACACAGGATCATGACAGCAATTGCTGCCTGAGAACTGCATGATACGCATCCCTGAAGCCCAGGAGTGGAGTGACAGAGAAGCAGCAGGGTCAGAAGAATCTCTCAAAGCTCAGCCCTCAGTCTCATGAGCTCAGGAAAATGGGAACAGCAGGACTGAAGCACATAGGTGGCCTGTCTGTCTCCATCCAGCATTAGGCAGTGATGTGCATGCACTGCTGTGGTACAGCCTTTTTTGTTCCTTTCCTGGCCATACAATTTAGCTCTCTCTGTACATAGTTATCTGTAGAACTTTTACAGTTCCAGAAACAATAAGATTTCTTTAACATGTTTGCCCTGCCACTGTCTGACACTTTTTATTCTGCCAGAAGCTAAGCCTTGACACCTCTGCTGAATTTTAAGAGGAAAATCTTTCTTCTTGTTTCACCTGAGCTGAAAGACTGTGACAGAAAGGCTGCAAGAAGGGAACGGAATCACTGTGAAAGAGAGGGAGAGGGAAAGGGATTGACTAATTCAAGTATTGAAGTAGGCTTTCTCATGCTCTTACCAGCAGTGGAGGACTTGTCTGCATTCTTACCATCCCAATCCTTCTTTCGCCCAATACTCAAGGTACCAGCACATCCAGAGACCAATGTCCCATCTCCTAAAGCTGTTCTGATTTTCCTGCTTCTCTGTCCCTTGTTCTGCCCTGATTCACATCTCCCCAGAACCTGCCCCTTTGAGTACGGGGTCTGAGAAGTGGAAGGAGTAGCAGACGCCAGTGTTAGTCCATGCCATATTGCCATCCAGTTCCGTAGAGCTGAGACAATCTTTTTATGGTGTAAAGAAGTCAAAATCTCCAACAGCAGCTGCAAGTAATACACCACACTAGTACTATCTGTACTATGCCCTGGGGGTTCTTGGAGTAATATATTAAAGGAGTCCTTTTAGTCTGCCTGCTTTCATTGTCTGTATTACATTGCAGGAAGATACTGGAACAAAGCCATTGCAAGAACAAGACTGGGGAAGGGAGTCTTTGCGAGGGGGATTTACTTTCTCAGCCTCTCCTATCCAGCTCTGGACTAAGCAGCTCTCTGTCTTGATGTTTCCTTTCCAATCAGCTGCTCAGAACTGGCAGGCCATTTCAGTGAGAGATGTCATGTTCTTCCCTTACTTTCCTGGAAGGAAGTTTCGGTGCAGAAGCCTTGATTCAGCAGATAAATTTTTGGCTGTCAGCAAGGAGTTAGAGACCATCCTGGAATTCATGGAGCAAGAATGGCAGAATCTTTAACAGACACAGGATGAATGGGAATGAAGTTTGGTATGCTGCTTCCCTCTTCCTGAAAAAAAGAATGATACAACTGAAAACACAAGGTTTTATCATGCAGATCCAGATCAGCCCTCACTTCCCTGACAGGGAAATATCCTAGGCCTCAGATATGGCTCACATCATCCTACTTAAGAAGCTCCCGTGATCCTGCATCTCTCTGATCCCTGCAAGACCCCAGGACCACAGTTGACTCCTGCCATGGGGATTACCCACGACAACTGCCCCACACAACCTCAAACCAGCCCCTATTCTCTGCCAGACCCTGAGCCAGTGCCCATGGCCCTGGCACACATGCCCTGCGCCAGCTGGGGTTTGTGGCCCTCATGGATTACTCTCCAAAAACCAGATGCACAAACACAGCTACCGCAGACTGCCCTGAGACATCAATCCCACACACTCAAGGTTAATGCTCCATAAACTCTACTGTTTTCCCTCAGGACTTCAATTCAAACAGTTGTCTAGGTCACGTCAAGGTCCACACCTGCACAGCCCCAGTATCCTGTGCCAGACTCTCCATTATCCCTCAGCTCCTCAGCAGCACTGCTGGTACCGACTATGATGCTCTGGGACAGCTGCTTATCAGTCTGCAGCCCTTCCACACATCCACCATAGGAAACAACCTCTACTTCCCCAAAAAGCCTGTTTTCCCACCACTAGGGCTATTTTATCTTCTACTCAAATTATTAACTCTACTTTATCTGAGATCACCATGCCTATAACATGCCTAAAATATGTAAGAAACATAATTTCAGGTTTCTCATATATGCACACAGACAGAGGACTTTTCAGCACTAATCCAGGTCAGACCTCTCCAAGCCATGGGGCTCAGCAGCTCAGCGCTCAGCCCACTGACAACTGGGCTGTCAAACAAGAGGGACACATTATTCCTGATGTCACAATCACAAATGTCCAAGTGCTGACACTCAAAACAGTCTCCATCTGTTTTATTAAAGAACAGAGCTGTGGGTCAGGCTGTTTATTAGGTACTAAAATTTTAATTGAAGCAGTTTTTGAAGAACAAACTTTCCCAACATGGTATAAATGTGCTTGGATACCCCAAAAATGCTGCATGTTCAGATTTAGAACCCGTCTGTCTTGGGGTGACTCCATCATGCATATCCCCTATCACGGCTTTATGCCAAACAATTAATTTTGTGCCTTTTCTGTGCCTTTAAACTGAGCCTGAGATGGAAGGAAAAAAAAGGACCAAGCAAACTTTTCAAAGCAGTGTCTCAAGGACACGGAGATTACACTCCTCTGTGTGCTCTGGCTGCGGTAGCACGGGGGGGGAGCATCCTGCTTGCTTCTTCAGCCAGTTTTTTTTTCCCTTCTCTCTCCGTCGTGAGACGGAAAGCTGAACTTTGTTTCTTGGGATTTTGGTTTTTTTTTTCCCTTCTTCTCTTCTGGACTGCTTCAACAACATCAGAACACATCGGGAGAATTTTCCCCGAGGCCCGAGGGGGTGGGCCCTCACCCAGCTCCGAGGAGGAGAGAGACCACACCTACAGAAGGACTCTGAAATCTTCCCAGGTTTCTCTCTACAGCGAGAGATTTCATTATTTAGCATTATTATCCTTTTCTGGTGTGTTTGTTAAATAAATAGTTTTTAGATCATTCACTTTCCTTCGAGGAAAATTTCCTTTTTCCCGAACCTGGTGGGGGGAAGGGTGGTTGTAACCTGATTTTCTCTCAGAGGATATATTGCTAGATTTTGGCCAAACCGGCACACCGTCTCAGGTTTTGTTTGATTAATTAGTTATGGTATTGTTCTTTTTAAGACAACAACAGTTTATATTTTGTGTTAGCTTCAGTTGGCTGGGAGGATTGAGACCTACCTACAAGCACATTGACCAGCCTCTGAAACAGCAAAGGGCATCATGTCTCTCCAAAGAGACAGTGTGTTGAAGCTGTCACAATAGCATGAATACTTCAGGTTACTTAACATTTTTAGTTTTTCTTTCATCTTTTGCTAGATGCCTGTCTCTTGCCTAAACTGTAACTGTCTGGACATCAAAATCTCCTTGGCAGATCCCAGCATCAGGCTGACAGGGACCAAAACAGGGCTATGCACAGTTTGCTCCAGCTGGTAAAGTCACAGAATGACTGCAACCAAAGGAGGATGGAGGGAAGCAGTGGGTTTGGCAGGGTCAGTTTACAAGCCCCTTCTTTCTATTTCTCTTTATTTTGATTTTGACATTTCTCTCTGTTTACAGAGCAACAGATTATAGTTTTTATTTTAATGTGGGGTTATTTGGGGTATTTTGTTTGGTTTTTAAATTATTTATTTTTTAATTTAAAGCTTTTTGCTTTGCTTTGTGGAACTTGTAAAATGAACATCTCCATCTCAAGGCTCTGATCAAGTCACGGTCATAGGAAATTTTGATCATGCTATCACCACTTTCTAACAAGCTGCACCCATTTCATGTTCTGGGGCACTGCTATTTGTCTCTGCTGAAGAAGCAGTGTTTATTAGCTCAAATTCAGTTCCCAGCTATCACAGCTGGGCTGCCAACAGGTTGTGCAGGTCTCATTTCAGAGGTAGGTACTTCTGTGGGCTCTCCCGGTGTGCCTCATCTCCAGGGATTGACATGACCTATCCCTCCCCAGGCACTGCACAGTGAACACAGACATCTGACTTCAGGGTTTAAATACCATTAAGGGGTACATGCTTAAAATTTAAACATTCATGGCAGCAGGTAAAGCTTAAGCTTTCAGCTGAAGGCTTCTGCTAAGCACTAATTCCCCTTGGAAAACCTGTCTCTGTATTGCCATAACTAAATTCTCAGTCAGGACCCAAAATCTTATGATAAAACAAACTCCTTGGTCTTTAAATGACTTTCCCAAGGTTTTATGTGGATTTTGAAGTCACAATAATTTGCCACATTTCAAATAAAATGGGAGACCATTCAAAATTATGAGTGCAAGAAGTAAAGTTTTAAAATACAGCAATTATTAATACAGCAAGGATCAAAAGAATAAGCATTATTCAACACTAGAATTGCTAAAAGACATATCCAATAGGAGTAAATTTCACCTCAGTGTCTTTAGGACCAGTTTTCCATATTATTTTCCATTTTCAGGAACCATTTCAGAGCTAGGATTCCTAAGGAGAAAGTTTCTTATGCTCTTTTTTCCTATAATATTCCTAGTGTTTCTGGGTGTCAAACACTGGAAACTATAATATATAACCTATGACTTGTTCATTATTTGTTTGGGGTTTTTATCTTTCCAGTATACAGTGCAATTTCTGTTTAGTGCCAGCTCCTAGATTCTTAAGATAAGGGGTTTTTTTTCCTGGGCAACCTGAAGGTAGGAATTCTGTTCTCAGGCAGCCATGTGAGTGTTATTCCAGTTTAATAGTGGGAAGAAGCTTTCACTTCTTCTCCAAGACCTACTTCTACCTCTGTGTGAAGCATAAAACTCAGAGTGGAAGAAGACTAGGTCTCATCAGACTCCCTTGAGAGTCCTATTGAGCAAATTCACTCTTTCCCTGAGATGAGTCCCTTTTCTACTTTAGTAGGCAGGATAAGAACAAGCATGTGTCTTCATGAAGTTTCATGCCAGCTTGAGGCAGACCTTTGTACCACTGAGAGTCACTTGGGGGCTGTGTCGACCTGAGTTCTCTGTCCTGTTCCTGCCCAGGGAAAGCATCTTCTGCCCAAAAGAGCTTCCTTGTTCTTGCTTTGAGCAACAAGCAACAGAGATGAACATCATCTCAAGCATGACCAGTTTTGGCAGCTAATGTTAACTTGCAGTGACACCTACAGAGATAAGGGAATTCAGAGTAGGATATTAGGACCTTTTCAAAGACATTTAATTAGTCCAACAATGGCTGGGCTTTGCAAAGTGTTTCTTTTCGCTTTGTGCCTGTTAGAAACCCTCAATCATTCATAGCATTATAATTTATGGTTACGATTTTGCGTCCCGGTGAATAATTAAAGCTGCATGAGCTGTGAAACTTTTATTACTAGGTTAACTCTTCGGGTTTTTTTTTTCCATGGCAGCTCTTTGAAATGCAAGCCAGTGTTGCTGTTAGTGGTGACTCACCATCCTAGCCAGTGTTTTTGATGTTAAAAAAAAAAAAATCAATTATTAAATGGAACAGTTTTCTCTTTAAAAACCATTCCTTTAAACTGTTTCCTATGCAAAGCAAGCACAAAGCTTTTTATGGACAAGAATTACATTCCCTGAATCTGCTGATATTGCTAAGCACCCAGGCTTAATGAATCTGAGCACAGGAACATCTAGACTGAGACTCAGTTAAAAATTGTACTAGGAAGCCACTTCAGCTGATGAAATATTTTTCCAAGCCAGTGAAAATGCCTGACCCTTCTAAGACTGAAGCGAACAAAGCCATAGACGTGGTGCTTGTAAGTTTTCATCCTCACTTTAGCATATCTCTTTCTGCAGTGTTGGCAGCAACAGAAACAAGAGGATTTGATGCTGAAGCGTGAGAAGGCATTTATTCCTACACCAGTGTGACATTTTTTGCTCTAGAGCATTGTCCATGGTATGCCACATGTATAGTGTGCAAAATACCTGGTATAGCACTCACATGCATGCCAATAGTGAGACACCTCACACAGGCAGGAAAATACCAGCAGTAGATAATTTTTTAAAATCCTCTCAACTGAAAATCCTATGAGCAGCTTTCTTTCTTCCATCCCTCTCCAACCTAGTGTATTTGTCATTAAGGCTTTAATTGAATCCTTTCAGGATACAATCTTCTTCTCTGCCCTCTGCTTTAGGGCCCTTTCTTGGATTAACCAGGATTTCTGATGCACATGATTGCTGTGAGATATGTACAGGGCTGAATTGCACCCTGCAAGAAGCAACTGAAATCCATAACTGAAGACTGGATAGCTGCAAGGACTGGAAAATAGTAATTTCTTCTCTGGGGCAGTTAGTTGAGTCAAACTCAGGGAAAGCTGACACTAGACAAGTTACAGACTGATACCAGAATTTATGGTGGCTCCACTTGTTTCACTGGATCTGTGCCAGCTTATGCCCTCCAGAAATCTGGCTCTCTTGGCTTCAGTGGTCTTACATCAGGTGTCAGACTAAGGTATACACCAACATTTAGCACCTCTTTTTCTGGAAGGGAGAAGGAATGGCATCCATCACCTGAGGAAGTCCAGTGGGCATCTCTGCCAATGCTTTTCTCTGTCAGTGTCAGCCAAACCAGCATACATCATGTCACATGTCCCACACCTTAAGAACACACAGAGGGACATCATGACCAGGGACCAGCTGGCATGCACTTAGGTCTTACCTTAATGAAGTTTCTGAGTCCATTTGAGCCCAAATAGAGTTCAGGCTTTCCCCCTGCCTGGCCCATGGTGAGGAATTAATGAGATACTGAAGTCTCTGTATCATCTAACGTCTCATTGGACCTTCTATATGGGATCTATCTGGTCAGAGGCTCCAAAGGCTCGAAGTTTCCACTCCATGAATGCTGGTGGGATTTTATTGTATTAAGGCAAGCAGCCAAGCATGTGAACCAGTGATGAGCTTTATTTGCAGTACAACAGGGAAAAAAAAGAAACTTCTTTTTTCTCATGCTAATCCTTACCCATTTTATATCTTTGCTCAAGGACTGCTTGTAGGATGTTACACATGAATCCTTCTCTGGGGAAGGGCTGATGAGAGCCCACCCTGAGCACGCAAAAGACATAAGCTCCTCAAGTGCTCAAACCTGTAGAGAGAAAACAAACAGGACTACGACAGCTGAGGAGCCTGTGTGTATTTTTGGATTTCACTGAAGTGAAGACTCTCTGGGATATAGATTAAGATCTCTCAGTTGTTGTTCCAGCTGTCTCGAAGCGGAGATGACAAAGTCTCTCATAAACAGATTGAAAGGTCATTTGATTTCACGGTTGCTTTATTTGAGTACCTCTGTGTCCTCCACTGAAATGTTATTGTGTGCCTTCTTCAGAAATACTCCTCAGTGGTTACCCATTACAACACTTTAGGGTACATAGAGCATTAGGGATCACAGGGCAGCATCTGTTCGTAATTATAGTGGCATAAATTTAATAATTCTACTGACTTCAGCAGGGGTATTAATGGTTTACAGAAACATAAATGAAAACAGGACTTGGTCTTTGCAGTCTAGATCATACATGAAGGTGTCCATCTTGTGAAAATGAAGAGTATTAGAAACAATGGAAATACTGTTACCACAGTAAGAAGGAATAACATTTCTAAATCACCAGCATGATGTTCTCTTCCTTTCAGTACACTCAGTGCTGATGGATGCTAAAGGTTAACTAAGCATTTGTCAGCAGAATGTTCCCCCAACATTCAAAAATCCCTCTTCATCAGAATTTAAACTTTTGGTAAAGATAGAATTATTATTATTATGTCATTCTGATTGTAATTTCTATTTATTTATTTATTTATTTATCCACTAATAATATAAGGGAAAAGCTTCAAAACTCTAAAATACTTTTGTTTTCTCCAGTCTGAAGCATTAATTGGCCTAGAATTAACTTCAGCATTTTGATTTGTTTCCCATCAAGTTCTAACACCAACAGTCAGAAGTATTAATATTTTCTATGAAAGAAACAGGGGCTTTTTTTCCTTCACTTTATTGATAATATGTTTGTCTAAATATTAACCTAACGATTTTTCTTAGAAAGTCATATTTTTATTACTGACTAAAAATATAATTAGACAGATCAGTATTTTCACAAATTGCCTTTTTTAACACAATATTTTCCTCTTTTATTTTTTACATATTGATGGAGTGTGGGGGGGAAAGAAGCAAGAGGAGATGGTGTATGTATCCTACTGAGAGGAAACACAATAGGACAGAAGAAACACCAGCAAAGCCCCTAAGTCTAACAGACTAGAAAGACCTGCCAGCTAAAAGATGAAGAACAGAAGGAAGAAGAAAGAACCCAAAGCTCCTGGCTCACATTGCATGACTTCCCCCTGAAAAGTCCCCCTTTCCTCACTCACCAGAAGCACCACTTTAGCAAGGCTCTTCTCCTAATTTAAGCACTGGAGATGCATGGGTAGCCATCGGCAGTAGGAGCTCCCGTGTAACTCTTGTGGACTTGTGATGGTTGGATGAGACACCACCAAGGCCTCCCCAGACACAGCAGGAGGGCTCAAAGCACGGGGTAAAGGATAAAAGAGCAGTGGTCAGCACTGGTATTTACCTTATTGGCTGATGTAGGGCAGCTGTATGCTTCCCTCAGGAAGACACAAACCGTGTATTTCTGCTCTGCTTGCGAAGGAGAGCAAGTATCAGCTGGAGAGCTTCACTGCTGCAAGCACCCGAGGATGGTTTCAAGGAGCATATTTGGAGGGCTCAAATGCACTGGGGAAAAGGGCTGAGATGCTGTTCAGTCAGTCTCCAAAGACTCTTGTTCAGTCTCTAAAGAGCCTGAGGAACAGGACCTCCAAGCTGACATTCCATTTAAAATCAATTTAGAAAAAAAATTAGATGCATTATACACTCTGTGTGAATGGAAAAGATTGGAAGGTAGGTGTCAGGCTGAAGACTTTCATTTGGGCACAAATAACATCAAGAATGGGAGGAAATCATGTCAAAAAAATTACAGCTCTGCAGTCACTAAACTATTCTAAATGCTGATCACTGTGCTTTTTTGAGGAGTAAATTTTAAGGTATTTTATGATTTTCCCTCCTCTAAACTGGACTGGAAAATATCGTTGTCTTGGATTTTAGTTACAATTGTGACTTCTGTAAGTCCTGGAAAAAACAGAACCCTTCTCTGTGCTTTGCAAAGAGTTAAAATTAATACAGGGAAAAACAAAGTGTACTTGGCTTGATGCTGTTTAGCATCTCCTTTCTTTTTATTCAAACACAGAATGAA
Organism: Ifrita kowaldi; assembly: GCA_013398055.1. Classification (NCBI taxonomy): domain Eukaryota; kingdom Metazoa; phylum Chordata; class Aves; order Passeriformes; family Cinclosomatidae; genus Ifrita; species Ifrita kowaldi. The sequence continues at coordinate 41,303 of VZRS01008983.1, forward strand.
GAAAATACCACGGCAAATCTTTTCTGAGTTACTGAGAGGGTTTTTTTTGTGCAAGCTAGGGAAGAGATTTGAATCATTGCTTATTATTTTTGTAACTTGTTCCACCTATTTATCTGTCTACTTAAATGCCCCTCATCACCTGAACACTTGAGATTTGAGGATCTATTTTGAGTCCTGGTGGCAGATCAGCCATAACAGAGTTTATCTGTGGTACAGGTTTGTTTGCAGATGGTTATTTATTACCATTGCTGCTTGGAATCTTGTAACGCCCAAACCCAAGGATAATCTGTTACGTTTATTCTAAATAAAAAAAAAAGGTATATGCAGAGACTGTGGAGACAGATAATTATAGAAAGAGCACCATCTATTGTCAGGTAAAAAAACCCATGAATGCTGTTTATAGGCATAGAGCTTCAGCAATGTGGAAACAGCTGTGGGATTTGGACCTATTCCAGAAGCTAAACAAAAAGTACTTTGAATGCTTTTGGCCCCAAGATGAAATGGTCTGGGTGATATGAATCCTCTCATGTAATATGTCACAAAATATGAGACCCTGTAATTTACATCAGACTGGATGGTCTTCATGCCTGGTTCTTTATAGGGTTCTGGTAGAAGAAGTGGGTCATGAATGGAAACTGAATCACAGCTTAATGAATGGGGACAGTTGTGGTGTTTAATGGGATATTTGGATGACGTGGGAGCTAAAAAAAAGTCATGAGAAGCCCTGGCTGGCTGCAGGCAGAGCTCAGCTCTGGGGCATGGTGCACAGTGGCTTGTGCCCAAACACTCTGGCTGTACGATGTTTTGGCTGAGGTGTGGGTTGTGCAGCCCTCATCCAACAGGGGCAGAGCACTGCCAGGCGGCCACAGGCAGAGCTGGCTCTCTGTGTCATGCTCCATCACCTAGTGCAGACTAGCTCATACCTCCTACTCTTACTCTGCCTGCCAGCAGACTGTGCAAAGCCCCCAGACTGGTCTGGGCTTTTGAGATCTGTATTTGGAGGCAGGAAGAAGAGAAGGGGATAATTCTTCAGTGGCTATTTGGAAAGACTGATTCATTCCAGGCAATATAAGTTACTATGCCAAGCACTTCATAAATCATTTATTCTCTCTGCATTTTCAGTAGACAATCTAATTATTGGTTTAATGTCTTAATAGAAGTGAAGCGCAGTGACTCTCCAGACCAGCTTGTGTGGCCTTTTCTGCTGCAAACAACAGAAAGGAGAGAAATTGCCAAAGGAAGCCAAAAGGAATGAATGATAACTTCTTTCTCTTTCTTTCATAAGCTTTCCCATGTAAGGGAACCTGCCTTTGAACTTTCCACACACAGACAGAAGAAGAGAATGTAACTTTTCAGGGACACCTCAAACCATCAGAAAAACCATTTCATCAACTGCTAATGTCAGCTAGTGGCTCAGGTACTCAGCATGTGCAGTGGTTCCCTCAGAAGAGCCCTCATCAATAAGCAGAAAATTTAGCAACAGAGAGGTTAAAGGAGGGCAGTATCTTTGTCCTCCGATTAGATGCATTTGTAAAAGAACATGCCTCTACTAGGAGGCTTGTGCATGAGGAATAAAGCAAAATACAGAAATTGGTCCAAACGACCAGAGAGAGGTCATGTGGTTATAGCAGAGGTGAGGGAAGGCAGGTCCTGTGTGAGCCAAGCAGCCAAGGGATCACTAAAACTCACCAAGTTTTCTGCATCTAGACGAACACCAAATGGGTATGAGCAGGGAACAGATGAGGGATGTGGCAATGAGGTAATGCAGGCAGCTGTCAGCAGAACTTACCAGCTTGCTTGTGTGCTTCTCTGATGAATTAAAGCCCCTCTGATCCCTGCAGTGACTGACTGTGAAGGGTGCTGTGCATGGTAACTGATGCAGAGAAAAGGGGAAAAGCATGTTGAAGTGGGCACAGGGGAGCTGACCATTTTGTCTTGATTTCAATAACTGAAATTCCCTGGAATCTGAGCTAGGAGTGATAACATCACAAAAAACAAGATCAGGGAATCTCACTTTTCTTGGCTGCCTGGCTAGTTTTGTCTGGCCATGCTGCAGGTTCTTGATGACCTCTCCTCTCCTTGCTGCTAGAGTCTCCCTGCCAGCAAAGAATGGGGCCTGACAAGTGCAGCATGTGAAAGACAATGCAGTCCCTGGGGATGAGCACTTCCCAACCCTGGAGATGGACATAGACCTGCCAGAAAACACTACAAAGCCCCTCCAGCTTGGTTCAGGCTGGGGAAGAAGGGGGCAGAGGTGATGTACTGTCATGCTCCCCCTGACACTACAAGTGTACAGCAGCCTGTGAGTGCCCCATTCCCATGAGAAGGGCCTGAGCCAAGGTGCAAAGCAGGGTCCCACTGGCCTTTTCTCTTCCGTCCCAGATCACCCCCTCAGCTGTCTCTTCCCTGTGAGGACCACTTTGGGTACAACGGATGCAAGGGAGGGCAAAAGCATTTCCTTCAGCAGATTTTGTGCTATGAGACCCAGACTATGAGTCAAAAGCAACTTTTTTACACTTCAAGTCTCCTAGCTGCAAATGAAATTGAAATGAATGAATGAAGGAGCAAATATCTTATGAAGCATAAAAAAGATTTTTTTCCTTTCCTAGTCTTTCACATTCAGCATGGATTCAAAGGTCAAAATACTCTTTGTGTGGTCAAGCATCAGAGAAGCTTGATGATTACTGTATTTTCCACGAGGGATTTTAATAAATATATTATCATTATTATTCCAAAATTATTGGATTTTTAACCAGTGAAAGGAATAATGGTGTTTCACATGTACATCTTGCCTGAAAGAAGTCAAGGACTAGAAGTCCATTTGAGTAGAAATCTATCTCTCTTCTCTTAGTGGTGCCAAACCACAGTGCCTTGTGTCTGTCTCTTCTGAGCCCATGCCTCAGAATATTTATGCAGCTTCAGTAGCTGCACTCACAGACTATTTTTTCCCCTCAGTGGTACTGGATTTGAAGGGAAGAAATAGATGAGTACAAATCAAGGCAAGGCAAACCTTGTAAATATATGTGCTCTGGCATAAGTATCTAAACCAGGTCAAGTACAAGAACTAAGCAAACTGCCATTGTAAGCAGTGAAAAGTGATTTTTTAACCACTATATCAGTGTATATAATCCAAAGGAGATACAGCAGTGGAAAGATTTTTTTGTATTATTTTTATGCATGAAGTCTGCATGATGTCAGATCTTATATTTCCCTTGAAACATACTGAACCTGAGGAAGAGTGGGATTAAACTGCTTCATCTCCTCTGTAATCTAGTGTGACCTTTCTCTTTCACTCTCACCTTGCTTCCTCTTTGATTACATGACAGTCTTATACAGACTTTTTCATCACTTGATAGTAAAGTGCTCAACAGTGATGAGGGGTGTTATAGTCTGCATTTCCTGGTGAATGAACTAAGACAGGGAAAATTGCTGAAACCACCCAGCAGCAGAGCCAGGAGTTACACCCAGCCTTACAGTCCCTTCCTGGAACTCGTCACCTACATCAGCTAATATAATATGTTGTAAAGGAATACAGTGAAAATACTCAGGCTCTCATTTCCTACCTATTGAATGTTTCACTTGCAATTGCATTATATAAACCTGATAAAGAAACCAGCAAAATAATAATACTAATAATACCAAACTCTACAGAGGAAAAAAGGGGGAAAAGCAGGAACAAGGTGCAACCCGTGAAAAATATCCTGAGAATTCATAAATACTGGAAGGAATACAGAAGAGAAAACAAGAATCTCTCCCCTGTCGAGTGGAGCAAGCTCCAGCCATACAATATTCATTCTGCTATCTCAGGCTTATAAGGAAATGTACTTTTAAACCTCAAGCACATGTGTAATAAAGTAGGTGTGAATTTTTGGAGTTGATTCATTTGTTTGTTTGTTTTTTTAATATTTACTTTTCTAGACAACATTAAATGAAGCTTTACTTCTGGTGTAACTCAAGGCTGGAGTGTCAGGATTCAGAGAATATTTGGAAATGGAAATGGATATAATATGGAAAAATAGGGAAGTGACAGCTGAATTCTCAAGTTCTAGATGTGTATTGGCTTGACTGCTGTGGAAGGAAACACTAAGTAGGTGATGAGGACAACTGAGGAACCAGGGCTGAAAAGGGAAAATGAGTCCCATCCTTAATATCTGCATTCCTCTCAGCAGCAACATGTACCTAAATACCTACCCTGTGAAATTCTAAGTGATATGTAACTTTGTTAAAAATTATGGTGACATCGTTCCCAGATGACATCCATCTGGTGATTTACAGGACGTGTATTGAATGTATATCACGTTCAGCCTCACAAGAATTTTTATCTTTAAAAATAGTGAAATGAGATGAAAAACAACAAAAAAAGCTTCCAGCTCCCATATCATCCTTTTTCAATTAAAAAAAAAAAAACTCATAAAATCTTTAAAATGTAAGAAACAAGCCTATTTTCCAACAGGATAACTAGTTCCACATGGAGTTTAGTTTTTGATAAATCAGTATTTCCAGATGAAAAATACTTTAAAGTGTCCTGAATGTTCCACTTACTGAATTGAGCTCCAATGGTGCTGTATAAGAGCTCGCACCACAAAGAGCTCCATCAATGCAGTTGTGGGGCTCTTCACAATGACACCAGGAAGCCAGTGGATCTGGGCTGTCCTCTGGCTTCGTTAACGTGTTGCAAAAGACAGAGACAAAGAAGAGACAGAACTACTGATGCAAAAGAGCCTGCTACATTAGTCCTCAGAATATCTTTATTCACCTACTGGCATACCTCCAAATTTTTTGGAAAGTTCAGGGAAACAATTCAGCATGTTCTGATCTGTTTCTGTAAGGGAATATCTTAAGACTTCCCTTTTCCCCCATATTCATTTTTAGGAGAATAATTTCATCCAGGTAGGGCTGTCTCTCACTAGCTATCTGACAGAGAGAGATAACATCCAGCTGAGGGAGGCCCTGACCTCACCAGCTCATTACTGTAGGATAAACAATAAAATACAAGAGCACATTGACAAAAGGGCTTCTTTTTCTGGGGCTGCTGATTCGGAACCATTTGCCTGCATTTATTTGGTCTACAAGAACGAGTACCAAGGTTACAATGACATGAGCTACCAGACCTCTTGGAAGCACAGGTGAGCATGGACCAGAGCCCAGCGGGGAATCTTTCTTCAGTTCATCCTTCTTTAGCAAGGAAGTGTCTGAGTTTGTTCTTCATGCATGTAGCTTAGCAACTCTGCTGATCATGGGCACAAGAAATTACCTCCTCGTCACGGCAGGGAGAAGTGTGACCTATTGCATATGTCATCCTTAACCAGGGAGGTAAGTGGACAGAAGAGGTATTTCACCAGCTTCCAAGTCTTTGTGTTTCCTGAGGTTATCCAGTACCCAGCATACTCAATGGCCACTGGTAATAGAAAAGTGTTTGCAGCCTTCCCAAAGCAAGGCATCACACAGCATGGCATTTAACAGGCTTGGACAGGCTCTGCAAGGGAACGTGGCAGTCCTCTCAGCAGCAGCAATAGAGGGAAGTGTTTCAGGAAACTAAGAACTTTCATACCCTTGTTTCTGTGTGCTTCTCTAACCTATCCCATTAGCTCTCTGTATGATAACATCTTATAACGCAAATGTGTTTTCACAGTGCAGTCAGATACACGGGAGGAACGGCATTGAGCTTGCAGAAGGGGAGGAGATCTTAGAAACAAAAACAAGTCAAGCTGATACTTATGCTCAGGCCAGAGGCATTTTCCCCTGCTGGAGACTTGTTGAAGTAGGAGCTAAGGAAGTCAAGGATGCCATCAGAAAGGAGAAGATGAAACTTCCAAGTCAAAGCAACTGCAACCAATGCCCTTTGTGGTCCTAGTATCAGCAGAGCATCAAAGAAATGTGTTTGCCCTGTGCTCCTGGAATTCCTGCTCTAGCCTTCTGAAGAAAGTTTCCCAGTCTTTCAGCACTTCATCCATCTGTAAATTAAGAACAAAGCCTTAGTGATCAAGGTCTGACCTCTAGACAAGTGGACTAGTCCCATAAACTGGAATCCAGCTGGGAATTACAGGGAGCATTTTGGAGTAGAAAAGGTATTATCCCAGAAGATGAGAGGGGAAGAGAAAAAGATGGAGCTGCAACTAAGCTGAAAATGAATGGAAGGTCATGGACAAGGTGATGAGAATAAATTGTATATTGAGAACTGGAGAAATTATGGCATTTCTGCACATCTTTGGGCCTTGAGGGACTGCACGTTTCCTACAAGAATTCTAACAAGTTTGGAGGCTCAAATAGAGGGGAATTAGAGCTTTGCAGTATAAGGGCTTGAGCATGCATGACCATGTGCATCTGGCATGAAAATAATTGAGTCTTTCTCCCTCTGAAAAAGACAAAGAGAGAGCAGCCCAGGTGATGCCTTTGGGGAAATCAGCATATGCACAGAGCAGCTACAGTGGTATCTTGGGCATCTGCTCTTTCCAGCAGGGAACCAGCATATTCTTTGGAGCTGCATGGTAATTTTCTGTTTCAGGCCAAAGCCTTAGGAGAGGAGGAGGACTTGGTAGGACAAAACAGCAGTCTACAAAGATTTATTCTCTCCAAATTTGGCTCCAACATTCATCCATCATCTAATAAGTTCAAATATTTCTCTCACCTCCTGTAAGCAATGCACACATATAGATAATACTTTTTCTACTCCTTTTCTTAGTATTACTGTTTATATGAGAATTGTAAGGCTCTTTGCAGAGAAAGGCTCATCTCACCATGGGAAAAGGCCAGAATCCAGGATAGAAGCCATTCTTTCAAGGACATACAGTTTTAGTGCAGCAAGATCAAAACTTGATACCAAATTTCCAAGTTCTCTAAGCCTGCTCCAGCACATCACTGTGTGCACAGCCTGCAGCTGCAACCTACTTTGAATTCAAAATAAGCCAACACCAAACACCCTCTGGCAAGCATTTTTAAATTCTGTTCATGAGGAAGTGGCTTGAACCAGCCTGGTTTTAATATTATCTTCAGCATTTTCATGGATTTCAATTTTATTTTCAAACATTATTGTAGCACAAAAAAAAAAAAAGAGAAGTTTTGCTTTTTTAAATAAGAGAACTGAATTTTTCCTATGCACTTATAGAAGATTGATGAAGAAGATCCAAACCTGCAGAACTCCAGGCTCCAGAACCACATGCTTGAAACATCTTACAAATAGCCATGTAAATAACACATCCATGTCTTTGTCACACAGGTATGGTTTCAAGAGCTGCAAAAAATAAACAACAGCCCAAAGACCTGGGCTGAGCTTACTAACTGCTACAGTACTACTGTTCAGAATGCAAATGGTGACATCAACATAAACTGTCTAAAAATTCACCTTTTCCTTGTCAGAGACAAAATTCATTCTTTGCCTGACGTCTAAAGACTGTGTAAGTCCTCTGGCATTCACCTCATAACTCCCTGGAAGCTTGTTTGAGATAGTTCTGTACCCTCTCCATGCTCTTCTTGGCACTTTGATTTTTGGGCAGCAGGGATGGAGACCCACCACAGCTGTGGCTGAAGTGGATCAGCCTGCTGCAGGCTCCTTGGGACAGACCTGCAGCTAGATGGTGATTTAATTGATTTTAGTAGTCTTCTGATTTTTTAATATACTTTGGGAATGGGTAGTTTGGCATAAAGTTATTAGTCTTTTCTGTCACCCCACCTTTTATTTTCTCCTCAACAGATCTTAAAAGGCCACCCAGTAAGCAACTCTGCACCTGTATGCAGGAGGTACCTGAGTTTCCAGGACACACCCAGCTGTTTTCATCTGAACCTGCACTCCAGGAGGACAAAGTTCCACCCATGTATTATCTACCATGTTAGGGGGCCCTAGCTTTAATGGGTGATTTCCATTTGTCTCCAAAAACATATTCCAGGTATAGAGGCACAGACAAGAGGCTGTGAGACCCCCTCAGTGCACATACACAGGTAGGAAAAGACATTCATCTCTTTTCTTTGAGGTTTCTTAGACCTCCCTTTGGTTCAGTATGTGCAATGACAATCACCTGGGGAGAAAATACCCTACATCAGTCCAGACTCAGAAGGAGTAAGAAATAGCTTCCATCTGTAAGCCTGAATCCTACAAGGATGGTTTCCTTTCTGATATAAAATATTTATTTAACTCGCCCTCAACAGCAGGGACAATGCTGGAGCATGGTGCTACATCTCAGTGAAACACAAGTACCTCCAGCAGAAAAGTGGTCACAGACACTCACTCAATGCCCCAGGCAATTGCTCATAGCCCTTTGCTTGCTGCTTCTGCTGGTCTCTGTGTGTCCATGCCTAATTTTACCGTAGGATTTGCTGTGGTAAAAGTTTTTTCTCTTTGCCCAGAAATCTTGGAAACTGCTGGCTGGAGCAAGGTTTTGGTGAAAAAACTTTCTCATACCAGATGTCAAAATAAGGAGAAGAAAACACATTGGTAAAGCAATGAAGCAGTGTGAAACTTGTAGCATTGCTCATACTTAGGAGCAAGCCCTCACTGAGGGATCGTGCTCCCTGGTGCTGGAGGTGCTTCAAAGACCAAACAAAATGCCTGCTATCCTGCAGGGAGTACCAACACAGATGGCCAGCTCAGGATTTTATCACAAGAGCAACTGAGTATAAGCAGCTCTGAGGCTTCCTTCACACTCTTGAAGAGCCCACACTTGTTTACAGCCTGCATTGAGGCACACCTCTGGTTTTGCAGTGCATCAACCTGAATTCACCTGAATTCTCTCAGACTTGTAGCTTTATTTCATAATCCACTTTCTGAGCAGTGACTGGAAACTGCCTTTCTTCCTCTGAGAGTACATACTCTGTGGAGCCATGCTGGGACAGGGATTGTTTAACCAAGTCATGCAGGAGCAAACAGCTTGCACCAGAGGGGCAAAGGCTCTGTCCCAGAACACCCCAGCATCTGATGGCTCAAGTGGTTTTTTTATTGGCTTGGAAGAGGGATTCAGTTCCCTTCTCTGCCTGGGGAGGCTTGTGTTTGTTCTCCTGCAGCAGGACTGCTCTGACGATCAGCCTAGAGCAAGCCAGAGGGAGGGCAGGTCCTGAATTGCAGTCCAGCAATGTCTCCCTTCACATCCTCTGATGAACCCAGCTGGCATCAGCTTGCAGGAACAAACCTTCTTTCTTGCAGAAGCAATTTCTCTACTAAGAAATTATCTCACCTTCTCTTTAGTGTACACAATGAATTTCAAGTGCTGGTATTAAAAGATGTTTCACTATCAGTCTGTGCCTGGAAATCATGGCCTGGGCAGCTAATCTATGCCTCTACCATCATTGCAGCGAAATAACTCTCTGTGGATGCAAAACCACAATAGCAGTGCCAGCATAGGGCGGGGGGAGCAAATTGAATCAGCTGTCTATACTATTTCTCCCCTTTTACTTTATAGAAAAACAGGATTTAATGCTCTACTAAACAAATCAGGTTCTTCAGGTCTGCAAGGCTCCCCGAAACACAGATTTATGACAATATATATTTCATTCTTAGATATCAAAGTGCTCTGTGCAGATGGGCGATTACATCATTTCCTGCACTTTAGCAATGAAGCAACTCTCAAATATATGTGTTTCTGATCTGTTGAAGACCAGACGTCAGGTAAATGGCAGAAGAGCAAAATCTACTAATACCTAGTCTGTGTTATCTTGACTGACACTATAAAAGCTGGGGCTGGGAGGCTAGAGAAGAGGGGGAGAGGTGAGGAGAGCCAAGGCTGTGTGTCAGGCATTCAAATTAGTCTCCAAACACTCAGGAAAATATACTCTGCCAGTGTGCCCACAAGTGCTAAAAGGGAGCTGAGTGCTTACGGGGAGCCTGGCAAACGTGGGCGCAGCCATCATTTATTGGCAACTACAAACAGAAATGTGGTGTGCAAGTGAACTGCCAGCCACTTGGTAATCGAAGAGCACTTCACAGTATTTATCAGTTCTATGACCAAGAACACATGAATTTTTTAATAATTGCTCCATTCACAGCCTCGCCACCACATACTGAACTCAGACCATTTAAAAGCCATTAATTAATAATTTATTACTGATTACACTTCACAATGTCATCCCAAATTGCTCCTCTGGTGGTGGTAGTAAACATGTCATAGCAGTCCCTTGTTCCACATTCCAGAGGCCAGCACATCACCTGTCTCTAATGGAGTATTACTCACCAGAAGTGCACCAGTTCTTTAGTATGGCAGCAGCTCTGGAGCTCAGTGTAGGATAATCTTATCCATGGTATAACCCTGTTCCTCAGGATATATAATATGGCTGTGAAACACCCAGCCAGGACTGGGGGAGTGATCAGACGGGGCTGCTTGGATACTACTCCAGAACCAGATGAAAATGTGACCTTTTCAAGGACTGGAGAAGAATGGCATTTTCCTTTCTGGCCTTCCCTGAAGACAACTGGAGAAGTGAACCCCCCCACTCCTGCTATGGATTTTTTCCAAAGATCGCTTTTTTTCAAAATTTTCTGGACTCCTTTGCTCTACTAATTAGACCATTTCTACCTCAGTCAGTTTCAGCATATCTTCCAGTATGAGAATATTTCTGGCATAGAAACGTTTTTTAGTTTTAAGCCACATGAAATAACTTCCTAGGTCTGCCTCTTCCATTAAGTCTTCAGATCTCCTTTGAAAACTTCTTTTCCACTTTGATTTTTTGCTCCACCACTGGTTCCTCTCCTTGCTGTGTTCTAATCTTCGTAAATTATTCACCATCCAACATCCATCACACCAGCATTTCCTGTAATTTATAGTGTCTACTATGTTGTATTATTTAACACCAAAAAGCATTTCAGGATTCAGCTTTAGATGTATCAGGAAAGATGTAATGAATTGCGTTGTGTTGTATAAAACCCTCGGCAATAAAATGGAAAACGATTAATAGCTTAATGGTGATCATCCTGCTAATGTCTCAGGCTTTTGTGCCTTGTCACATTTATTCTACTGCAAAAAGGGCAGGAGCTTTTAAACTTGTTTGCTCCTCTCAGAGAAATTGCTTTTTTCCTTTTCAGCTAACACCACGTGCTTGTTAATGGAGTATTAATAATAACCATGTTATTACCTTCTTCCATCAGACAGGGAAGTCCACTAAATAATTTCCAGCAAAATCTCAATTCCAGATCATAAGTGCAGAAGGCAAGACCACGGCTTTTGGCAGGTTATTCAGCTTTCATCATATTGTCATATCAGACTAAATTATTGAAGATGACTGGCAATTTACATATCTTCTCTCTAAGTCAAACAAGCTAGAGTTCACTTCACTGTGTTATACCTCACTGCATTTATAAATCTAGACTAGCAATCCAACTTGTTTGCATAGTATATGATGAGATGAGAATAAAATAAAAGTTTCTTTGGCAGGTGTGGCAGAACTGAAGCCTGTTCCAGGCAAAAAACATAAAGACTGTGCCAGCACCTCTTGCCTGGTGAAGGACATGTTGTCCACAACCTCTTAACCCTTTTGATTTCAATGACCATATGACTAATACATTAATTTGCCTAACATTTTGGGATTAATTTTGTTGGGTTACTTTGTCTTTACACCAGAGTAAGAAAGAGGAGGATTTAGTTCATTACTTTGTATTGAAAGGAGCACATAGGAGTTATAATCTAGTTTTGATCTTGTGTAACATTTTGCCTTTCTATTAATCGTACTAAAAAATTCACACTGGCTATGTTTTAAATGCACAACGTTCAAACACCTTCTGAAATCAGGCATCCTCTGTGCTGTGTCTGTGAAAGTCAAGTGTCACTTTTTACATTCTCATTTCGAAATGATTCCTCTAATGACCAGGATAAAAAAAAAAGTGTTATTCAGAATGGAGTAATAGCTTTCACTAGTCATAGTGGTGGCTGGATGGGATACATGGATTTCTTACATGCCATGTAAACATTTGATACAACTACAGGTCTTCGGTAAAACATTTTACTGAGAGGAGGATAACAGAATTTCACTCTCAAGTTCTTAATGAGCATATCTATATGCAGAACCTACATCCCTACTTAGACACCCATATTAAGTGGTTTTATTTTTCAGAAATGCAGGTCACGCTGGATCTGATTTTGTCTCACAGCTTCTGAAACCAGACTGCTCCTGACTCGCTTTGGAAAGATGTTTTATGGTTTTATTCAGCTATTCACTGCTTTCACTGGGAGCAGTTCACATCAATATTTTCAAATAACTAACTCTTAAAGTGCAAATCTAACACCAACCTAGTCTGAAAGCCACGCACTTTTTATATGACTGTATATTGGAAACATGATCTCAGTTTTTAGACTCTCTATAACAGTAATGCTCATTCCACAGGGAAGTTACAATCACTAATTCCTTGATAATATAATTCATCTGGTTTTGCTTATTTTGAACTGCAGTGTATTCCTTTTCTTTCCCTTGATAATACATCAGTCTCGTGTCTACTGTCCCCATTGTGTGTCAGCTTGGTTAGTTGTGTTCAATTAACATATCACAGAATCCCAGAATGGGTCAGGTTGGAAGGAACCACAGTGATTCATCTACTCCATCCTCCCTGCTCAAGCAGGGTCATCCTGGAGCACATGCCACAGGATTGCATCCAGACGGCTCTTGAGTAAATCCAGGAAGGGAGACTCCACAACCTCTCTGGGCAAACTGTTCCCATGCTCAGTCATCCATACAGTAAAGAAGTTCGTCTTCATGTACAGGTGGAAATTTATGTGCATCAATTTCTGCCTGTTGGCCTTTGTCCTATTGCTAGGCACCACTGAGCAGAGCCTGGAAACATCCTCTTGGCACCCCGCCTTCAGATACTGACAGACACTGATGAGGTCTGCTCTCAGTTGTGTCTTCTTGAGGCTGAACAGGCCCAGCTCCCTCAGCCTTTCCTCTTAAGACAGATGCCCTAGTCCCTGAATATTCTTTGTCACCCTCTTCAGGACCCACTCCACGTCTCTTGTACTGAGGAGACAGTCTCTTGTACTGCACATGACTCCTCATTATAATAAGAGCACACCACTCAATATTTGGTTTACCTTGATGTTATTGTTATTTTTCTTGCTAAAGCCAAAGGCCATACAGTGTAATTGCTGATTCTTATCTTAGCAAAGAGTAATCTTGTAAAAAACATTGTAGATGTATTAAAATGTCTTAAATGTATTAAAACAGGATTAGGAATGGGAAAAGTAGTGACAAGAAAGCAACATAAATTACTGCCTTCCAGACAGATCTCAAAATTCACCACCATGTAGAATATCACACCTCAGCCCCAACTACAAAAAAGCAAGATAAATGGACACCAGAAAAAAGTACTTAAGAAAAAAAAAACTTCTAAATTCTGGCATGTGAATACACCAGCAATGTGCATTAGAAAACTGATAATTTCTTACTGTTAAACCTTTCCTTACCAATTTATAAGAACTAGAGACAGATTAATCCAGTGCTACCTCCAGTAGAGAAGTAAGTAAGGAAATTACAAGATAATGAAATCCACAGTTAAACATAAACAACACAAGCTGGAAAGGTACACTGTCTGCACTTTTTCTCTATGGGACTCCAGGATATTATTGATTATGTAACACTAGGCTGAGAAAATTAAATGAGGCAGCAAATTGCAGAATCAGTTGGTAGCTACCCTGAGCAGTCTAAGTCCTCTCACTGAAAGGAACCCCAGTAGGAGATTTTCCCTAGGTAGTTCCTTCTCTTTGTACAGATGTTAGTTCTCCACATTTATAAGGCAAAATTCTCATGCAGATATTGGATGGAAAAGTGCCAGGGCGTACTGGTCTGTGAAGCCATTTGTTTGGGCAGTTGGTTTGTGGTTGATTAAAACCTGATGGCTTATTATTTTTTTTCTAAATAAATAGGACAGTCTAACAAAAGCCATTACCTTCCTGGCCTCCCTTCTACCTGCGCACCATCCCTCACTGTCCCTCTGATGTGATGTGTTACCAACCCTTTCTCTGCAATGCATCCCTCTGGTGAGTGGAACACATCCCTGCTTCTGGTAAGGATTGCCAGAGGGCAGGAGCTTTTTTGCTTTTGTCAGCCTGTAACGACCTCCTTGCCTTCCTGATGTGCTCCAAAGGGACAGGGACACAGGGAACTGTCACTGCACATTTGCTATGTAGAAAGGGATTTGGGAGTTTCTCCTTGAAGAGAGCATGAGTCCTCCCCCAGTGGATCCTTCTCTCTCCTCTGCCTTGGAAACCACCACACTCACCATTCCTCAATAGGAAACAAAAATCTTGGAGATTTCTAGAAAGCTGAGGTTTGGATAAGCTATCACAGTTTCTCAGATAAACATATCTAACTCCTTCACAGGCAGCATGCAAAAAGACTTTATCAGCCTAAGTGCAGATTTCACTCAAACAAGTTGGAAAACAGAATCATAAACAGTGAGGAGTGCCAGGGTACTGAAGATTTAACTTCTACGACTCCACTTATGCCATGTCTGTGAAGTCAGGAAATAAAGAATATTTTTTTACCAGAAATTGTGTGTATGTGTCTAGTTAATCAACAGAAGGTTAGGAAGAAGCTCAGCCTTCAGTAAATGCAGGCTGCTGTGCTAAAAGGAAATCAGGGAGGGGACAGAAAAAGGCTTCCAAAATTTTGGTATTAATCTTCTAAGGAGCTCCACATACAAACAATCGAGAAGAAAAACCTGAGACAGTGAATGCATCTCAACTGTTATGCACACAGAGAAGTTTTTGGAAACAGTTATTCAATGTTGTTCAAGTTTTGCCACTCAAAGTGAAATAATTCCTTAGTCCACAAAGAATCATCACTTTGTGATACAGTGCTACTGATGCTGGAACAAACATGTGTCATTTGAGAATGAAACTGAAATGAGCCTGGAAATCAGCACAAATAGCAAAGAACTTTCTAATGCATGAGATTCAAGGAACCCAAATTGAAAGAATTTAACTGTGTTATTTTAGGTTCTTCAATCCAGCTGCAGAGGATCAAGAATGGAGCAAATGCCAATGTGTCAACAACTAGGGTGCTTCCCGGGTGAAAAGGAGAGAACACTGATGCAGTTAAAAAGGAGTTATATTGCAGCTGGTTAGAACAATGAAATTATCATGACAAGAAGAACTGACACTTCCACTGGGAGCTGTCTGGGGGCTGACAGGTTTCCAGGGAGGTATCTAGTTCAAGGCCATATGTTACAAGCTGCCCTTAGAGAAGTATTGTAGGCAGAGAGAACGTCAAGAAAACTGAAGGACCTGGCAACCTATATCCAGGGGAGACCCAAGGCACTGTGCAGAGAGCATCCTGACACTACCTGAAGTGATGCACCCTCATTTGATTGCTGTAAGTGAAAGACTCAGAAAAGCTTTCAGAGCCAACTAAACGATCACTGCACCAACACACCCAGAGCAGGCAGATAGATGTAACTGCACCTCGTCTGTATGAAGTCCTCAACAATATATAGAAAAGACCATTTCACAAAGGAAGAGTTGCTCCTTAACACCTGAAATATCTAACATGCTTTATAGGAACTGTGCCAAAGACTTCCAATATCATGATGGTTGTTAATACAGCCTGCTTTCTGCAAAAATCTGGATACCAAGGAGTTAAGTAGATGGTGTTTAGCCAGCAGCAGCAAGCTGTTTATTTTTATTAAAACGTAGCATGACGTGCTATTTCTAGGTAACGTGGAAAGTCCTTGACAAGCTACATGAAGTAGAAAAGAGCACAACAACATATTAATTTTAAAACGGTAGTGGAAAGCAAGCTGGTAGAAGCTGGCATTAGTGAATGCTTTTCCTTTCAGTGAGACACAAGTTTCCTCTTCTGCATTTAAGAAGGCAGCCTGTAGAAGTCAAAGGGTCATCTTCCCCAGCCAGCACCCTCCAGTTCTGCTCCCCCCTGAAATAAGCCTCTTGTCCTCCTGAGAAGAGAAGTAGCCTTGGACTAGGTGTGATGAAAAGCAGTGCTTTTACGCCTTTCTGCATTTTTTAAATTCAGTTCCTTTGCCCCTCCATGAAGAGAGAAAGAAAATAAAAACAAACAGCCCCAAAACCAAACAACAACTAAAAAAACCAGCAGCAACAAAAACTCACAGAAAATGTAAAAGATGCCACTGCAGTTCAATTCTTGGTGAAATCTTTAGGATTTTCTGATAGATAGCATAGTCAAAACATGGTAAACATGTTAGTTTATCAGTAATGCCTACAGTTACATTCATTTATTTATCTGGAAGAATAGATCTGTACCTTAAGCATGAGCTCAGAACACTCAAAGTCAATCCTTCCCTTTTTCTGTGACTTTCTTACTGTGATCAAGTCACTGAGTTTCTTTGTGCTTTGTTCCCCCATTCGTAAATGATAGGTCCCCCACATTGTCCAAGGATGTCCTTGTAAGGCTGGAAGTTCCTTCTTCTGTCCAGCATGTCTTCCAGAGAGGAAACAGGGGAAAAAAAGAAAAGGAAAATAGTGGTACCAAATAAACAGTAACTAGAAATGTCAGGAGAGTGTATATGGGCCAAAATAATATCACATGACACAGAACAATTTAGAAAACAATAAAACCAAACTCCAGACCCTATTTAGCTCTTCTGGACAGAAGTCTATACACAGACCTGATTTTCCAGAGACATTAGTACTGGGATGGCTTGCACAACCATGAGTCAGTATCTGCCTGGGAAAGGGAGCTAAGGAGATGTGGGAATGGCCATACCTGTTGCAGCAGACTTACAAGAAACTGGGAAGACAATGATGGAAAATGTTGATGATTTAAGTGAGGACACATAAGTGCAAGTAGCTATGGAAAAAAATGCATCTACTAGAGACAGAAAGGTAAGATCAGAATAAATGAGAAAGAGCAGGAAAAATTACAAGATAGGATTTTCTGTAAAAGAAAACACTTTTGTCTTGAGTTGAAAAGACTTAATAATCTGATTTACTAATGAAAAAATATGTTTTAATAGTATCCACCTCAGCTCTTAGTTTCATTTAGGTTCTTAATTTTCCACCCAGTTATAATTTCTTCTCAGAGTTTCTATAGTGTCTGGGTTATGTCTTTAGCCATTAATTTCATAGCTCAGCAGATGCAGTGGCTGACCTTCCTTTTACACTGGGATAAAGTGCTGCAGAATTCAGTGACGACGCTTCCAATGACACAAAGGTTTTGCCTTTGCATCTGCTTTTCGTCATGTTCTTTCAGAGCTGGAACTCCATTTGATAGATGCACTGATAGATAGGTTTGAGCTAAATGAAAATCTTTGTACAGAGTCACCAGTCCCTGTCCTACCCTGAACACACTGTGACTCTGTAATAAGCTGGTGTGGAAAAAACAGCCACAACTTCTAGATCCCACTTTTGACCCAGCTGTGTCACTCCATACAAGGCAGAGATTCAGCTTTCAGTGCAGTGTTTTCATTTCATTATTTTATCGCCACAAATTGCATACAACCATATATAGTGCCTGTCTTAAAGACCTACTCTCAGTTTAAACCTCCCACCATGTCTGAGGCCAGTCTAATCCCACAGCTCTTCTTGAGATTGTTTCTGTGTTTTACCTATGCTGTACCCTGCAGAATGTCTCAAAATTCAAATTCCTATGGAGGAATATACCCACACCTCCAGGAAAAAGTCACACTCACTGAGGGTGGGAATCATCTTGCTTAATAGCAGCCATTTAAAAGTTAGACAACTCCCTAAATAACCTGGCTGAGACAGAGAAAAATACTTCAAAAAGTATATTCATTGATCCTGTACTAGGCTGTTCCATCTCTTCACTGTCTACACAAGCTTCGATGATGACCCCAGACTAATTTTAAAATGGCTGATAATAAGGAAGATGAATACTACCCATTAAAGGATGGTAGAAAAAAGGACTAAAGCTCCACTTCCAAGGCCCTAGAATTTTTCCCCATCCCAGGGATATCAATATACAGGCTGTTGCTGGGACCACTTATCACTGTCCCCTTTCTCTGCTGTGTTTTGGCCCCTGACATCACCTGCATATCCTTTTCTCCTGTTTTTCCCCTTTTAAACCCTGAGGTGTCTCATGCTGACCAGGGCAGGATTCTGCCTGAAGCAAATATTCCTCAAGATGCATGCCTCCATGCAGGTCATATCCATCTTTATTCAAATCCGTTGAGATGTTTCAAACTGAAATCTATCACACTGTTGTAATAAGTTTGACTTCAGGGAAAATAAATGTTAGTCAAAGGTTAATAAACAATACAAAGGGACAACTCTTAGTCGTTGCAGTCTGTCTCTAGAATATTACTGGTCTGTGTCACAGTTCCTATTAAGTATTATCCAATTTTTCTTGGCTTTTCTTCTGTAAATATTGAATATACTAAGATGCATTCTCCATTCCACTGGGCTGCAATAACTGCAAACTAAATATAGTGTAAAACCAGTATAAATGAATGGTAAAAAAGGTTCAGTGATCTGGATTCTGATCCTACTGCTCTCTGTGTGCACAGAAACTGAGCTTTATTTTGGCATAGATGAGATGAAGTCTGTTCTGGTTCATAGTGTGAATGCTTCAGCAAACTATTGAATAAACATTAGATGTAATATTCCGATTCTGATTATTTACTTTCTTTGCTCCACAGAAATCCCATTCATAGGTCTGGTAGCAGTTCACATTTCAAGGTTTTTTCTTCTTTGTTAGTTAATGAGTAAACATAGGTGAGAAGATTTCATTTTGGGGTCCTGCCAGTGATGGTGTGACAAGCCAGTGCATTCTTCTCCCTTCCCTATTTCTGCTTGTCTCTTATGCTTGGAGGCTTTCAGTACTAAAGCTTTCCACACTCTGCATTGCCAGTCCACATGTTGCTTTGAAAGCTGCTGGCAATACTGCCCTCATCTTTCAGCTTTTCTCTTTTGCATCCCTCAGCAGTGGTGATCTGTAACAGTGACTGTAATTAGAAACCACTTTTGAGCCATGTGAGCTTGCAGGGTTTGCTTCTTTTGTTTTTCTGCTTTGAAAAACTCACACATGCTGGTTTCAATGAAAGAAGCCAACCTCCTTCACTGCCATGTAACAGGAATACACAAAACTGCAGTTCATATACATTAATGTGTACGTATACGTGTGAGTTCAAAGGTATGTAATGCACACATATAAAATTATGTGAATCTGTGTGTTTCCCAGGGCTACAACACAGCTGTGATTTGGCTCTGCAGCCTCAGATGGATGTCTTGCTTTAAATATGTAATATAATGGTGCTGGCCTGTTTCTGGGCTCAAGACCCACTCAGAAGAGTAAAAGGTCACCTGCAACAACAGCAGAGGCACTAAGTTCTGTACGAGGCATTCAGGTTTGAAAGGTGCTTGTTGTCTCCTTTCAGAAATGCATTTTCTCTTCACATAGAAGCATTGTGCTGACTCCACTTACAGCTTGCCACACTCCAAAGGCAACCCAGTGCATTGTATCATGGAACCCGTATTTTACAAAATTGAATTTCCACATGTGAAAGAAAGTAGAGGTCTCCGGTGACCTTTTGAAGGCATCCTAGAGGAAATGGCAGAGGCAATTTACCTCTGATAATTTGCAGATGAGATACAAAAGGGAGTGGAAGCTGCCACCTGAGTTTAGGATCTGCCTCCTCCACAAGAGGACTCTGTCTGAAGCTGACTCCATCTGTCACAAGACTGTGGGAAAAGAGGCAAGTTCAAGGGGGCACATTGCATGAAAGCTGAGTGCCAGAAGGATAGATTGGAAGCAGGCACACAGTGTATGATGCAAGTATTTCACTAAATACCAACACTGTAGAGACGCAAACAGACTGATGCTATCAAAACAGACCGTGATATTGACCATAGCTGGAGGGTACATGTGGAACCTCTTGGAGAAGAGAAGGTGAGAGATCTGGGGGAGGTGAGTGCATAGCAGCACTTTACTCCGTAAGTGAACAATACCAGGATTGCCATCTTGCCAAGAAGAAAGGGCGAGCCAAGTATTTAATGACTCCCCAAAATAAACTCCAAATCCACCCCTATACACTGAAATACTGCTAGGCTGAAATACTACTCTGAAATGGACGCCACCATGAATGAGTTTACTTTGAACACATGGCTCTTGGCAGATATCCTGTCATCCCTAGCTCGTGAGGAGCTTCCTTCAGGGACGTGTAAGTGCATCTGATTGGGAGTATCAATCTGAATTGTGGAGGATTCAAACTCTTTACACATGTAGGTGTTGGCTGATAGCTGCTGGAAGGAGCTATAGGCTTCATGGCTCAAGGTTTTCAGCTCTCCTTGGTTGCTCTGAATCAGCCCAATGTAACTGATTTTGTTTGACTTCGGTCCTTCACAGCTGGTCTCAAAGCATCTGCTCTCTGTGCTCGCATCTGCAGTGCTGTCTGTAACAACGCCTTTTGGGATTTGTGTGCTGTCATTTTCTGTTGCTTCTTGCAAATTTCTGCTAATGACAGTGGCTAAGTTTCTCTTGGTGGACCTTTTTTCTTGGTGCATTTTGTTTGCTTGTTTACACTCAGCAGGGATGAAGACACAGAAGATGCTCTGAGGCTAGGAAGAAATCCCCACTCTGATGCACAGACTGTGTTGGAATCCAGATTTTTGGCTCAACTGCCTGTTTCAAATCCATGTAGATTTCTCACATACTGGGTGACGTTCTGTTTTAACCAAATTAAAGAGATGGGAGAGAGTATAAAATGCACATGCAAATCCCACAGTTGCAAATCTCATGAGTACTTCAAATAGAGTTTTTTCTTTAGTTCTTTCCTTAGACACCAGACTTGGATACAGGCTGATCCCTGAAGCTTTGTGAAGGGCAATGAAGTTCATTATGGAAAGACCAGTCACCTGAAGCATCCCAAAATCTTAACATAGAGCTCAGCTCCTTTTTAAGTACTTATTGAAGCCTCTTCTTCCCAGTAAATCCCAGGAGCTTCAAGATTCCTGAGGTCTCCAGGAGAAGTCTGGTCTCCTAACGTGTCGGGAGGCACAACAGGAGCAAGGCTGAGTTTGGCCACTTCACCATCTGAAGTGCAGCCAAGCAGCACTGGCTCCTGTAAGCCCACCACAGTGTGAGCACCTGCACAGGTATCACCCCTGTGAGCCAGGAACAAAATCATGGAAGGATTTCAGGCAATGCCTCCTCATATCAGGTTAGACTACTCAGCCATGGTTTGGAGTAGTCAAGCAGTGATCCCTCCCCAAAATGCACCTGCCGCCCCAGTGCTGAATTAACTCCATTTACAACTGAGGATATATAAGACTCAGAGACCATCATGGTATCCACAGCACCACAGATGAAATCTCCCTTCAAAGAGAAGCAGTTGTGTAACTAAGTCAGGGAATAGTCCAAGCAATCTCTAATGACAGGTGAGTCGATGCAATGTTTGCTGTACAGAGATCAGAGGAAAAAAACACTAGGAGCTCAGGGAAGCTGGTTTTTATCTTGAATCATGGGTGATTACTTTTGTTTTATCTTGTGCAGCTCAAGTTATCACAGAGTATCTGTTCTTTATCAAAGTCTGACCTTGCCTGAGTGGCTTTCTTCAAAAGAGTCCCACTGGACAGTGCTATGCTGCCGAGACAAATAGTTGTGTTAGGATTCTTGTCTTCCTTTAATTCCATTCAGCCACTACTTGTGCTTATATTGTTGCCTAGTGTCAAGTGGGCCATAAGAAGGCCCCCCATTATGCATAAAATCAAACACGTAACAGAGGACAACTAACCTTACATGTAAGCCTTTGAATTATCTGCAGTGGGAGTCTGCACCAATGCACTTCTGCACAGAGATGAAAGGAGAAGTAACCTTTTTCACTCATCCCAAGAGGCTGCTAATCTTCTCCAAAAGGAGCAGCCAGTATTTTCCGAAATATGCAGTGGTTTTGGGCAGCAGGACTCTGGCATCTTTCTTTAAAAACAGCATAATTTTCAAAGAGTACTCAGCACCTAGCAGCTAAAAATTCATTATTTATTATGGGATTGTCAATTTTAGACCCCAAAATAGAGATCTTTAAGGACCTCTAAGTATCTGAAAATTTTGATTAGGGGATTCAACAAACTAAGGACACTGATGTTTGGTCATATGCTGATCACAGTCTGAAACATCAGGAAGTAGCTTCCTCAGGGAAAATGTTTTTGTGGGCATTATTTTCTTCCTTGCTTCTTAGTCAAGTGTCAGTGATGTTTTTGGGAAGTGTACAATATCAGACTAGATGTACCATTAGATAAGGCAGTCGTTTGGTCAGTAGGTAAACAGACAGATGTTTGTGTTGAGGTTGTGAAATGTAACTCTGTAATGTCTTTCTCATAATGTCAGTACAGCCCATCCACTTCCAGTTTCCTTTCTAGTTTTGCAAGATCATGTTGAAAATGGCATTTTAGAGCCTCAAGAAATATTTTCTTATGCACCTCACAGCAGCGTCTTTGCAAATGCAAAGTACTGTATGCCACGCTACATTTATGCACTTCAGGTTTCATAGATGAGGGATGCTAATGGAATGTAAACTATCAAATTAAAAACTTTCATATTAGGGATGCCAACAGTGTTTGCTGTACCTAGCAAAGTGAGATGGTGCTTGCAATTTTTCCCTGCTTTCTAATATGATGCAATATGCACATTCTTATATGTCACTTCTTTAAAAAGGTGAACATACAATTTTAATGAGGAGGCGTTCCAGAATCACAAGAAACTGAATTAGTTTTACACTGAGCAGGTCCATTATGCAGTCTGCAGAAACTGCCAGATTATTACACTTTGCTAACAAACCTTAAGCCCGATTTTCCTCTTCCCACCTGTGTCAACTTGCCTCTACTCACACATCACTCATTTCAGTAGAGATACTTTGCCTTTGCCCTGCAATAGGGTAGAACTGGAACCACCTCTCACATCCAGTGCTCTTTCCTAAACGTGATAGGGACTGCAGAGGAGTCAGGGGAAGACGAGGTGTGCTGAGTGGATCTGAGCCAGACCCTCCGCCCAGGAATACCAGTACCAGCACTCAGCACCTCTCAGCTGAGCCCATGCAACCTCATCCCCACTGGTGAGGAAATGAGGTAGAAGCAGACCAGGGTCAGAAATGGGTCTCAAGACAGGGCCTGTGGCTGATATCTCAGATATTCATCAGCACTGATTTGTAATCCATTTGGAAGGAGATAACCACGGGGAAGGAGATTGATGAAGAGATGGTTCCCCTCCACCTGGACCATTTGCCCGAATTCCCTCTCTCGTGTTTTCATACTCTATACATTTTGCTGGTTGCTTGTCTACTGGAAGGCAAAAGAAGAGAAATAATAAGAGGGGATCTCTTTCAAGAAGTAATTCGCAAAGGATGTTGAGGACAGAACTGTCTCCAATGGATGTCAGCTCTGTAAAAGATTCCCTAAATTAGATTACCA
Source organism: Ifrita kowaldi (assembly GCA_013398055.1). Taxonomy (NCBI): domain Eukaryota; kingdom Metazoa; phylum Chordata; class Aves; order Passeriformes; family Cinclosomatidae; genus Ifrita; species Ifrita kowaldi. The sequence goes on from VZRS01008983.1 coordinate 64,606, forward strand.
GGGACTGCAAAGTGGGAAAGGAGGGTAAACGCATTAGAAGCATGGTCAGGCACTTGTTCTTCCAGCTGTTGCTGGTGCAGGTAATGCAGTTCAGTGCAGCCAATTGCAAGATTAATGGAACTGTTCAAATATTTAATGCTATAAAGGTGTTACATGAAATGCTCACTGTAACCTGCTTGTTTTTCAGCTTGCCAATGCGTGTGTCTGCACATGTGCTTCAACATTGAGTCAGGGTAGGGAAAGGAAAAAATACATTCCATACAGTTACTGGTGAATAAATATGGCCACAGCTTCCTATTTCTTAAAAGTCGCTGAGAAGCCCTGCAAAGTTTTGGCAGTACAAGGGAGGCAGTAGGTCAGACCTGGGTTCTCCAGGTGGGTTTTGAAAGAGATATGGGCTTACCATGGGGCTGTTTGTCTGTTCTGTACAAATCATAACAAGGAGAGACAAGTTGTTGATGTGAGCTGTGGAAAGGTAGGAAAGAGGGAAAGATATAGCTCCCTCTCTCATCTCCCTGAATTTTTGAACTTCTGCTGTGGAAATGTGCCCCTTGTCTGAAAAGATTCTGGTCAGTGTAGGAGACAGGCACAGGAACAGACAAATGGTCTGTCATTATCACAGGTCGCACTGTCACACTCCTCACCCAATCAAAAACCTGCTTTCTCCTCTGAAACATTCCCAGCAAACTGAATAATTTCTTAACTCCCTCCCCTGCCTGTGGTGCCCTGAAAAGACTCTCCTCACTCTTTCTCTTTTCCTTTTCTGAGTTTCCTCCATCTCTTAGAAGCTTAATCGCTTCAGTCAGCATCCTAAAACAAACTGGCTTTTTGAACCTAACAAGTGGACTTTTTGGAGGAGTTTATTGCAAGGCATAGACATGACAGATCAGCACCCACTCTCAGTCTGGCCTGAGGTGCTGTCAGAACAGAGAAGCAGGAAAATGGCTTCTAAGGGAAAAGACTTCCATGCCAACTTTGTCTAAGGGGGCAATGAAGGTCAATCCCGTTGACACTGAATGAAATGCTTTCACTAACTCTTCTTGTAATGAGGTAAGGAAGAATGAGCAAGCTTACTACACTTGTACTGGTCTCATGCCAGAGCCAAGATCCCCCACGTCACATCCAACAACACATTTTCATCCAGATCCTTATAAAGCACCAAAAGGTAGGAAAGATAGGCTGCCAAATCTGCCTCAGACACACCAGTTTTAGCCCTTCTACACCCCATGCTTTCCTCTGGCTAGAGGCTGGACCAAAGCCTGCAGCCCATTTCACATGAGGGAACATGCTGGCCACAAGATTGCAATGGCTTTCTGATTGCTGCTATCAGCTGTGGACTTATTATTTGCAAAGTGGCCGGCTCTTGTTTTGGACCCTGCTTCATTGCTTTTCCCATTACCAACACACAGCAGTTTATTGCATTTATTCTGACTCATCATGCACGACAAAGCAGAGATTTAGGGTGACATCGCACAGCCATCCGAGGCCATCACTTACATGCTGTGTATAGCAAAAGCCTCCCAGAGACGGGAAATTGCTTCTGGTGGTTAGAAGCAGCTAGGACATAAGGGAAAGTGTTTTCATCCTGAATGACTCTGGGGAGCATTTTGGTTCTACTAATGGCTCCATTTAATAGATAAAGCCACAGACAAACTCAGAGACAGAATAAGAAAGAGGTTTACTTGATAAATCCCCTCCTCTCCCCTGAAGTCACAAATGGGAGATTTTCCTCACAGCAAGTTTGTTCGACCTGTAGCTTTTTTCCCACAGCTTACTTGGCTCTTGCTCAGCCCAACACAGCCAAGGCTGGACAGGCTGCATGGAACATCTGAAAATGCAAGGCACAGCCCAATTTGCCTTTTTCCTTATTGAAAGATTTCTGCCCAAATGGAAAAGACAGTGACATCAGGTAGTGTTAATAGGGAGAGAGGACTATATTCTCCCTCCTGTCAAGATCTCCTTTCCTAGTTGTATTTTACTGTGGATACACACAAAAAGAAGAGCTGAGAGAGGTTTTCCTTACTCTCCCCAGCACTCTACTGGGAGGCAGAAAAGAGGTCAGGATTGCAGAATTTCAGGTTGCAAAGGTACTGTAGGATGCTGTCTGCTCCAAGCTCTACTCTTAGCAGGAAAACTTCAAAGATAATGCAGGATGCTCAGGGCCTTGTCCACTTGAATTTTTCATGTCTCCAGTGGTGGACATCCACAGACTCTCTGGGCCCTGTTTTGGTGCTGCACCATCTTCCTGGGGAATTTATTTTTCTTTCTAAAGAGGAATTTTTCTTGCTCTAACTTGTATCCTTTTCTTCCTGTTTGGATATTGTGCACTTCTGAGAAAGGCCTGGTTCCATCTTCCCTATATTCTTTTCTAGCCAGGTGAAAAGGAGAAGTAATATCCCCCTTTGCCTTCTCTTTTCCAGGCTGAACAAATCCAATCTCTCAGCCTTTTTTATCCTGCACTCCAGCTCCTTGACCTTCTTGGTGGTCATCCACCCAGAGCATTTTGTTCTGTTTTGCTGATATCTTACACTGGAGGGATAAAACTGGACATGGTGATTCTAGATGGAGTCTCCCACCCCCTGCCAAAGCTACTGCTACACAAGCAAAGCTTCCTGGAGGTACTGGAGACACCCTTGAAGCCCAAAAGAAACAAGCCAATCAAAAGTAGATATGGGAAAGAAAAGAACACCCAAGAGCTCACACAGAATAAAGAGGGGGGTTACAGTTGGGTGCTGAATTACCATTTGGAAAACACATTATTCATCCTATTTATGTAAGTACAGTAAATCAGTGTAAAGCCAAAGAGACAGGCAATCAGAAAGCTGCAGAGACCTCCGTGGAGGGCAGAGCAATGACAGCCAATAGCTCTTTAAATAATAATAGTGTTTTTCCTATGGGACTCCCAGTTCGTATAACTGCTATGTGCAGCATGCAAAGATAAAGTTCCCCATGCCCCACAGAAGGCTCCAATTTCTCAAATAATTGATAGCTGAAGCTCTCCTTAGAGGATCAGGTGGAGGAATGGAAAAGGAACATCATAATGACTGCAATTTTCATTCAGCACAAACCTGGTTTGGTTTGCACACGGATATTAGGTCGATGATGGCTGCACTGAAGCAGCTGTCCTGAGAAGGAAAGTGAGGACTGACAACTCAGTTGAGTCCTGGATCTCCCAGCAAACAGCCAGGTCTGCACCTAGGAAAGACTAAGCAAATTGCTCAGGCAAAGCGACTGTGAAACAGCAAAGATCTTGATTTACTTCAGGAGAAATAATGTATGGACCCCCCACACTGTATTTCATATCCTCAATCAAGCTGTCTTTAAAAGGAATGAGAGGAGATGTGGAAGGAGGTGTGGGATGAAAACAGACTTAACACTAATATACAAGCAGATCTTTTTTTCTTCAGTTGTAAAAAAATGCAGCAGATTTCAAATCTCAGACAAAAAAAGACACAGCAAATCACACTACCCTCTTCAAGCTTCCTTATAGATTGTGATGGTCTGGGCAGAGGTAGAGTGGTGCACAGGGGGAAGGCATTCTCATCTCAGAACTACAAATCCAGAATGTAAAAATGCTTTAATGGCAAAAGCTATTCTCAGAAGCGGGATCTCTCTGTTTTGTTGTTGCAGAAGCGTAGGGTCAGCACTGTGCTGCATGAGGCAATACATACAGTGAAAGCCAGGATAATTCTTTGCTACACCAACTGACAAACTCAAGCAGAGATTTTCATTGTTGGTTTTTGTTTTCTTTTGTGGCACACTTGATTTCTTTTCCAGTGAAAATGGAAAATATGGTCAGTGGATCCATCACAATCCTAATGCCAGAAAACTTGCCGGTTTTAATTGCTCAGGCATTTTAGTAGTGGTCCTCAGGAGTACACAGGCACAGGGATGCAAAGAAGTGAGGCAGGCAACAGGATGGAGGAAAACAGCACAGGTTCAGACTCCTGAGGTGGTGAGGTGACTTGCCCAAGGCCATCTGGACATTTGTGTCAGAGGCAGAGCCTGAGGACTGGAGCCCTCAGCCCCCAGTCATTTCCTTAATCACAAGACCCAGGTTCTTCCTAAGTTCACAACAAGCTAAGCAGATGCTTTTTCCTTTTTCCGGCCCACATGTAATAAGTGACAGATGGGGTCACACCCTCCCTGGGGTGGTGTCACAGAATGGAAAAAGCACAGAGGCTGCCCAGACACCGTCTGCCCATGCCAGGTCTCAGCCTCTCAAGCAGGCAACATGGTGAGGACAGAGCAGGACTACGAGGCTGTGGGGGAATGTCTCAGATGCAGACTGGGAATGTGAAGAGGGGGCTGCTTGAATTGCAGATGGGTGTGTAAGCCATGACAGCTTGGCCTTTGAAGCAGACACAGTGCCCAACTAGCAAGGCTGTCACTGCAGTTCAAGCAGACTGCAGGGGTTCACTGGGTCACATTTTGAAAGAAGGCAAATGCTGCAGGAATTGTGTGCCTGAATATTTAACACTGCAGCTGTGCACACAGTTAAACACACAGATACCTGAGTAACACTTGGCTCAAGCAGTCATGCCTACACATTTAAAGATGTCAGCAATTACAGGTCTGCGCAATGGTGGCAAAAGGAGAAGAAAGCTAATCAATATTAGCAGAACCACGACTGGGTAAACAGCTATTCCCAATTCCCTTCCACTGCCTTCAGTGCTTCCAAATGCCTATTGTCCAACTGGAAATAATTCAACAGTTGCTAAACCTCTGTGTTGGCCAAACTAGTTGTTCTCGTTCATCTTTTTATTGGAGGGGCAAGGTGTGTAGGAATGAAACATAATACCTTTTATTAGATCATATTATCCTTCTCTCCCGCTTTCCAAGAAGAAAGAGAGTGCCTTTATGCTGAATTGTCATTTGCTACTCTCTTCAGATCTCACACACTTCAGAGACTTTCTCGCTGAATGAATCCCTGGAAAACATCACCTCATTCTAATTGCAGTGGTGCTATTGTTATGGTGACAATGCAGCAGCTGGGTGTGGAGGTTGAGGTCATGACCCTTCACTTCTGGAAGAAGTGGGTGATTGTTAACCAGCCTGAGAAGGAACTTGCACGTGTGGGAGGTTGCACCAGCAGCAGGTCTTGTACCACCACTGGGCACAAAGGTTGGCAGGCAGCATCAGCCCGCATTCATGCCTGTCCATGTTATACAACACCCAGCAGAGTGACCTCAGTTTGCCACAAAAAATAACAATAAAATCCAGTAGACAGATTTCTGAAGAATTTAGAGGGATGATGAGAAGAATGGCATGTTCCTCTGACCCTTATGACCTTTACAGCTACAGCATTGCTGTGCATGTTTTGTCCACTGAAAACTGAGAGGTTGATCTGACCGTCCACTAATTTACAAAAAAAGAGAGATTCACCCAAGAATGTCTCCTGGGTTTCCATTTCTCTCTGCTTTTCTGGAAAAAAAACCAAAAATAGAAAATGTTTTATTTGTTTGTCTGCTGAAACCACTTGCACAACATTATTTTCCTGGCTAGAACCATTGTAAAGCAGCTTCGAAGGGCTCCTGGGAAAGGCAGCAGGGGCCGAGCTGTGCCAAACTGCACAGAGTAACTGAAGACACTCACTGCAGGCAAGGCTCGGGGTACAGAGAGGGGCAGCAAAGTTCCTGGAGGGGCAAGTTACAGGAGGAAGCCAGGGAGTGGGAGCAAAGACTACTGTGACTGCTGCTCTAATGAGCAAGGGGACAGATATGCTGAAGACAAGAGTCAGAAGGAATCTTCTGACACAGAGAGAGGCTTCAGCTGAGAAGAGGAATGAGTGTGATTAGGTTGGTGGGAAGTGAAGGTGAAATTCAATCGGTTCAAAACAATAGAGACCACACATAGGTCACTACAGGAAATCAGTGCAGTAGTTGAAAAAAAGCTCTTTCTCTTTGGGTGCAAATTTCTACCACAGAACAAGCAATGCAACAGGGGGACTGATGGAACTGTTAATACAGTCAGAGCCTTTCTAGAAGTCCTTGCCCAGCTCAGAACCTTTAGATATCAACAGCCTCCAAATAATTTCTTCTAAATTTCCACTTATGAATGCAGGAAGTTGACTATAGGAAAGGATGATCTCAGACTGATAGTTGTCTGTCATGGCTTATGGAAAAGGGTCACGAGGCAGTTGTGCTACTACAAGAAAGCGAGACAGCAACATCACAAAGCCAAGTGGAAGAAACAGCCAAATACCGAGTGTCTGATGCAGAGGGAGCTTCAATAACAAAAAAGATGATTAGCAGGTGCAGAGGTGTTTTGTATTCAGCAGCTGGTTGTCCTGCTTCTGTGAGAATTCCCATAGGACAGAGCAAAGGTTCTGGGGGTCCTGTGAGTCATGGCTTTCTGAAACCTGAACACTTCTTGTCCACGCAAATTTCCCAGACTTGTCCTCCTGGTCAAGGATATTCTATTGTGATCATTTCCATGTGCTGTCCCAGTCAAAGCTCAGAAGATGAGAACAAAATAAAGGGAAAAACTAAATTTATTCAAATGCCAAAAAGCCTTATTGAATTCTTTTCTTTATTTTTGAGGTGTTTTTTTTTTTTTTTATTTTGGCTCTGTGTTAGAAGGAATATCTTTGTTCTCCTTTGTCCAGGCTGGCTTGTCCATCTGCAGAAAGTACCACTGGTGGCTGCAGCTCCCCTCACAGCATTCCAGCTTTAGTTCAGACTCACTGACTGATCAGCAGCTACACAAAAGTGTCGATTCTCTTTTCCAAAATGGCTCTGTAGGTCAAGCAGGAAGTGAGAAGTACATGACAAAACAAGAAGATAGTGCTTTTCAGGATTCTGAAGGGAACAGGACACCAATAATATTGTCTGCATGCTTAATCCCACCAAAATCCTCTCTTTTAAAGTCAGACATGGCTGGTGTATGAGGATGGGTGAGGAAGCACCACAGAGTACTTAGAGAAAAAATAATTGAGAATAAAAACAAGGGAAAGAGTAGATCTGAAGTGAGGAAGGGAAAAGACATCTTCAAACAGACGCATTCAGTGTGTGGCATAATTAGAGGGAAAATCAGCCCATACCACTGGCAGTCTTTCCCATGTTGATCCTTAGTCCAGGAGTTCACTGCTGCAGCACTGTCCTCTCCGCAGTCGTAGAAAAATACTCTGCATTATTTGAAGAGTGTTTTTACTGGCTCTGCCTGGGAGGAGATTGCTGAGCACTCCAGATCTCACAACTTTGGCAGTGCTCAGTGCCACAAAGCCCACACCCATAACTTCTTTACAACTCAGCGTCCCCATGCATAAATGGGAATAGCAGCATCTCCCACAGTGGAGTGAGAAAGATTATCTATTAAAAATATATAACAATCATTAAAAAGAACAGGGGATTAAAGAGCTCTTCAAATTCAATATGCTATGGGCTGAAACAGAGTAATCTTTGTTTTCTGAGAGCTGAACAACATAACAGAGAAGTCAAAGTACTGGAATACTATTTGACCATTTATAGGAGTGTTCATTCATGTAGTGTGCAGGGATAGTCCCCAGTGAGCCTTGTCATGTCACCTTGAATTATGAAGGATATGAGCTTAGCTCCACTGGATCAACAAGCAGAGCAAGAAATTGAAGTCTCAATCATGCTTGCTGAAGGAGTAAAAAAAATCCTGTTCTCTATTACCTGCTGCTCCTGAAGACAAGGCACAGGAGGAGGAAGAAATAATAGGTCAGAGGAGGAATGCAGGACAGTGAATATCAATAAGAACTCCGAACCACTGGGACAGACTCTCCTCTAGGGCAGGCTGACTCAGGGGACAAATGCTTTCTTGCAGCTCATGGCTGAAGCTAACACAGATTTCATGACTTACAGCTTGGTGGATCTGGGCTGCAGAGAGAGCCAGCAGGTGGAGAAGGCTCACTGACAGCATAATGTCAGCTTAAGAATAAGTGAAAAATATTTTTTCTGTAATGCTAATGAAAACACCTGTATATGATGAGCTGGCCGGAATATTTTTAATTTAGCATTTTTATTGAAGAGCAGTGTTTTTCCAAAGTTAAAACATTCTCATGAAAACATTAGCTATAACTAAGGGTCTCTTTCACCAGGAAGATCTCTGAGATGCAGGCGGGACCAGCTCATCAAAACAGGAAATAAACTCTAGCAGAAAAAGAAAAATAGCTCTATAACTTTTTTCAGGATGAACAGAAATGTTCCTACACGGTTCTGTTATGGCAGCTAAAGTATTCACAGAGCTTTATTTTCACTCAGAAATAAAGAACGTTATTTTTGAGGCATTGCAGATAGCCTCAAAACAGCCTTTTCCATCTCCAGCTGCCTTTACACACAAGTCCATATGCATTTTAAACCCAGCCTCATATTCCTAGGACAGGCCATAGAGTATCCACAAAGCTCTAGCCTTCAGTAATTACAAGGCCTGTGGGGATAACCAAGTTGTAGCAAATTATATGAATAAGAACCACATGTATTTATGTGAAAGAATAACAATTCCCTAAGAGAGAAAATATAAGATGGACGTAAAAGAAACTGAAATTTGAGGCTGAATTTGAGGACAGCTGTCACTCACAGCTGCCAGCTGTTTCTAGCATTAAAAGTGAAGCCCAATAAACATAACAGAGCTACCAGGTCTTGGAAAACCTGCTGCAAGTGGGTCTCAAAGCACTGCTTACTGGAACCATTGTTTTTCTTAGGAATTCTGGAAAACTTAAAACATTGCAGTTTTTATTTCAGGGTAAAGGTTACTTTGGCATGGAAAACCCTTTTCCCCCCTCCTTTTATCATGAAATAATCTTAACTATCTCAAGGATCAAACAATCACAAAGGTAAAGGCATGTCATGTGTAGATGTTAGTAGCTACTCCTAAAGCCCTCCTTTTAATGCCTCAGGCCCTGAGTCCAACAGGTGTGAATAAAATGAGCCCAACTTTTGCCGGTATTGTGTTTTGATGGGATTTTCATCTTTTTCTTCATTTCTTCATTTGTACACTCCAGTAGAATTTCTGCAACATATGGGCACTGCAGGGCCCAAGAGTTGCAGTCATGGCAATGCCTTTGGCAGATTGGTCTCTACTTGGAAATCACCTCCCTTTCACACAAAAAAGAGCATTAAGTCATGATAAAGAAGTGCTGCTAGAGGACTGGGAGCTAGATGCTCCGAAGGACTGCCAAAGTCTCCTTAGTAATGCCAGCAGCACAATTCTAGTGGAGGTAAGGACCTGACAAGGAGAAAGGAAGCTGCTCAGTAACTGAAGTCAAGTTGCATACTGACTACATTGTCAGGAGTTTTGCCCCCAAATTTTCCTGCAACGTACTTTTCTTCAAAAGGTGCCAATAATCTCTTCCTTGCTAAAAGGTGGAGTAGGAAGCATCATTACCTGCTCAAGTACCATTAGTGCCCAAACACCTTTCTGGAGAAAAGAATGGCAATAACTGCAAACATTCAGGTTTGAAAACACTGTCCTTGGTGTCTGCTCAAATACCACTCACAGAGATGCAACTTCCAGCAGAAGATATTAACAAGCCCCAAAACCTGAAGGGGCATCCCCAGCATGAGGAGGTTGCCCTGTACTTCAGTCACCAAGGAGCTGCCTGTGGGAGGTGAGCCCAGGAGCAGCCCAGCACCAGCAGTCCCCGCTGTACTGCTTGGCTCACTGCTCGATCAGCTCTTCTGTGCTCTCTCTCTGCAGAGCACAAGTCTCAGTCTGATAAACCAAACTTGCTCAAAGCCAGTGCACTATTACTATCTCAACTATTTAGCTTAATTTTTCATTTTAATCCTCTTAACTATGTTCATTAATTCAGCTTTTAATCATAAACCTATTTGTGTAGATACTTTTTTTTACCAACATTTCCCTGCTAATATATCCAAGTTCTCTAAAATACCTTTCTACTCTGCTTCAATAGCTCTCTTCATTCCTAATGACTTCTATCTCCTCTGCTTCAGTTCCGCAACACTATTACTACTATTAACTCCAAGAGTCTCTTGCCAGTTCCTTTCTAACAGTGTTTCTGCTGTGAGCACCTCTGTAGGCTCAGCCCTTCAACTTGAGAGGCTGTTGGAGATGCTTCTACGTGGGACCCAAATTGCTTTCAGGCCAGGAAGCCCATTAAAAACATTATTGTTATTTGAACATATGGTAGAGGGACCAACACCAAGGATAGAAGCGCCCCCAGAAGAGCACTGACCATTGCACTAAGATGGGCAGATGCAAGGATGCACGTGGGTATGCCTGAAGAAGCAGGGAGGACACAACCTCGGGCTGATAAACAGGGTTCACTCCTCACCCATCGCTTGTTTTCCTTGAAATCAGGGCAAAGAAATGTTAAAGAAGAGTCTGATGGACCGTAACAGGAGGCCCCATTCAGGGAGGTTCTCCCATGCACAGTCAGCCCCTGCACGTGGTGGTAACTCAGAGAAGTGCTCTCACACAGGTGAGAAAGGAACAACCCCCATTCACAGGGAGAGGAGTAAAAGAATGGAGGTGCTTCCATGGAGGTGGAGTGAGTGAGTGATGAGGGCACCATCACCAGCACAGCAGCAGTGGAAGAACATCAAAGGTGATGCAGAGAGTAGGGAGAATCATGGAAAGTGACCTGAAAAGACTTGTAGTTTTCTTCACTCTCTGTGGGGGGCAATATTTGTATATACACACAGTAAAGCCAGACAGAAATAGAGCACATTCCTGGAGACATTATTTGAAGGAAAGAATAGAAGCTCATTTTTAGAAAACATCTCCAGGACATTATCTGTTCCTCAAATAGTACTTTTCATTTAAAGTGAAGTGTGTAATTTTGTTCACATCATAATTAAGAAAAAAACCCTCATTTGCTTCAACACCTCCACTATTCTTTTCATTTGCACTATTTTATCTGACTAGAAATGAAAAGGAAAAAAGAAAATTAAGGAGGAGATATAACTAGCCACAAGCCCTCAAACAGTATGTCTCATTAGATCACAAGACTTCCCATGAGTAAATGAACTGTCTGAATTCACTTCAGGAGCCTCAAGAGTCTCTGAAGGTCTGAGCCAAAATTTCAGCATCTGGAGGTCACCACACCCCTGTTGCCATCTGTGGAAAGAGCCCAACCTGCTGCCACAGGGTGTGTCCTCAAGCAGAATATCCTGATATCCACCACTCTGTCATGTCCACGTTCCCAGTGCAATCCTTTTTGATCCTCAGAGGTGTAACCTCAGAACCACCAGTAATGTCAGAGGTTGCCCCTATCCATAATGTTCAGCTCAAGAAAGCTGTTTGAAAACCATCCCTGGATCCCAGCCCAAAGGCCCAGGTCACTGTCTAATACTAAGAGACTCCTCTGTGGTGCAGCAATAGGATACGATGTGCAGCTGTGGTGCTTAAAAGCTTTAGGAGGTGCAGACCTCCAGCAGCACATCTGGCAGCTGCCTTTGAGCCAGGCTGCTGGAGGAAGCTGGCACAGCAGCTTCAGTTTCAGAAACACAGCAGGATTTCTGCTGCTAAAAAATGTCAGGGATATCAAAAGGTAATTGTGCAGAATTTCCCTGAGGAGACTGTCAGTGCTGAGACTTTTATCACAATTTTTTAAGTAAAATTAAATTGGCCAGTTGGTTTTATTAATTATTGCAAAATTCTGCTTAAACTGTTCTACCAATAGAGGTGAGAATATTTCTCACTAAAATAATACACTCACATGTGAAGAGGTGCAAGCAAAAAAAAAAATAAAGTGTGTTACTAGCAGAGTCTATACCACACCACTACCCCAGCGTATCATTACTGACTGTGGTCCACTGTTGGCACAGAAGTATTTCAGATGAAATAAAAATTCTGAGGTTTCCTTATCTATGTATCATCACTAAGGTACCTTCGGCAGTTTTCCGTGAAAAATATTATCTACATCAGCTCTCCGCATAGGCAGTTGTGCTCTGTAAAGCTCTGTTCCCCCACCAGTCCACTGGGTAGTCTGTTCTCCTTTGTTTGGACAATTGAGCAGCATTTGCTACTCAATTGCTACTCAATTACTCAATTTGTGATTATCTGTGATTAGGGTTAATTGTGCAGCACCTGCAGGACAGTCTGATAGGAAGGACTCTGTATACAGAACTCGCAGTTACTACACATAGCCAAAGACATGCCTGGTGGGATCCCTGGGTACACAGTCCCTAGGGGAGCTTCAGAGAGTGCAAAAAGCTGCTGAAATAGGAGATATGTATTATTCTCTGAATGGGATTTTTCGTATGTATTTGTATAGCTAACAAGATCAGAGCCTGTTTTGTTTGCTGAATTGATCCTTCGTATTCTCCCAGTACAATTTAGGTTATCATTTGTTTCACTTATGCACCACAAACACTCATAAATATTAGGTGTGGATAAGCTCTAAGCCTCCGGACTGATTGCATGCAATATCTACTTTCAAACACAAATTACATACAGCAGCAAGAAAGCCATACAGCTTTTCTTTTAATTGATCAGGTAGAAGTAAACATAGTTAAGTCCTAAGTCCTGGCACTGAATCCCCACCATCCCTGCACCAAATGTGTTTATTTGCACACCAACTAGAGAGTGAGAAGAGCTGTGGGTAAAGTCCCATACCCTTTTTGCAGCCAGATTGCCAATACTTCTTAGCACAATGGTGTTAACCTACCCAACCAGAAGGATCTCTTTCTTCTCATCCCCATAGCCCAAGAGAGCCCCCAAAACAGTATGTGTCTTTTCCAAAGGAGCACAGAGCAGTGAGGCAGGACCCCCATCTCACTTTCTCTCCCAAAGTGTCACATTATTAAATTCTGGCTGTATGTTGTCATTGCTCCAGGCCAGTTTCCACCCAGGCTCTAGTTTTATTGTCAGCTTACTGGTGGCTGTGGAATTGATTGAATCTGTCAAGGTTTTCTTGAGACGGGAGGGCAGGACTTACTGGGCAAGTACAGATCAATTTTCACATGCTTATCCACTCTCACAGGAGAAATGAGAAATGTTGATTGCTTGTGCATGTATCTCAAAAGAGAGTCGTGGAGGAACAGCACCCCCAGTGCATCCTAGAGGCGGTAATGCAGACGTGAAAGGCCCATATGTGTGTGCAAACCAGTCCTCACACGGGCAGTAACCCTGATACAGCAGCCTTTAGATATCCTAAGTACAGACTGCCTTTTTTGTGCACTTCAGTCTATGGTCCAAGGTTTTATTAAAGCTTATCCAAAAATAAAGTTTCTATTGCAACTGCCCACATCAGCTACTCACAGATAGGTGGTGTTAAGCAATAAAATATTTATGAAAACAAGCTCTGCAAACCCCAGAAGTTTGAGGCTTACAGTTCTCTCCACCTCAGTGGGTATTACACCACCCTGTGAGGAGATGGCTTTGATGCATACCTAGTGACTGCCTGCCACCCCTTCTCTGTGGCTGCTTAAACCTCCCACTGGCTTCTGTAGGCAGCATCAATGCTTCCAATGGCAAGTAAGGTGGGCAGCCAAGTCTCCAAGGAGTCACATCCCTCTCTCTGGCAGTGGGACCCCAAGCCCTTGCAAAGATTTGTTTTGTGGTTCCTCTCCATTTCTCCACTTCTCAGGCAGTGGTTAATAGAAACTACAACAAAAAAATGATCTGCTTCGTTGCTTTTCAATTAGATAAGAATTCCCATTAGTGATGCAATTAAGGTGCCGTTTTCAAGACTGTTGTTTAACAGCCTCCTTGACATTTCACAGTGCTCATTTGTTTTGCTTTGTATTTTTTTCCTTTTCACAAAAACAGACGCAAAAAAATGATTCATTTGCAGAAACGCAGACAAAGCAGAAAGACTCAAAAGAGTGGGAGCACGGTGAGGCGGGTATGCTGCAAGACAGAAGAAGGAAGAAAGAAAGTAAAAAAGAAATGCTTATGTTGTTCTGTAGAGTAGCTCCTAGGCAGGAGGAATAGGGCAGAGAAGAGAAAAAGACCAAAGTTCCCCCATGATCCTACAGGGCTGTTTGTTGCTGCAAAACAGTACATATGCAGAATAGGCAAAATAGAATAACAGAATAGGTCAGGAATTTTGTTCAAGAAAACTATTTTCATCATATTTCTTAACTGGAATAAAAAATTAATCTGCTTTAAAATGTGTCAAAATGTTTCATATTTTCCTCTAAACAGAAAAACACCCTCAACAACCACAATCTAAATTCAAGAGAACCTTTTTGAAAAAATAAAACGCTGGTCTTTACAGTTGAATAAACATTTTTTACCATGAAATATCAAATTTTATGAAGAACATTTGGAAACTAAATTGAATCCAAGGTTTGAAAAATGAGATGTCTCAAAAGACACTTACAAATCACTTTCCACTGAGCTGCAGAGGTGGGACAGGAGGGCAGGACCTACCTGGAAAGCAGTGCCAAAAAGAAGGCAAAAACAAGCACAGAATTCTATAGTGTATAGCACTTGCAGCAACAAGTGTCACAAAGCATGACCCTTTCTTCTCGGGTCTACATGCTAATTGTTTATGCTGTCCTTGCCCCCCTGTCTTTCAGATTGTCATCATCTTCTGTTTTTCTTCTTCATGCAGATATTTGAAAAGTGTTTATTCCTATCATTCAAAATGAATTATTTTGCATAATCTCTAGCTGACAGCTGATATTTGCATCTATGTGATGAAAAAAACAAAAGAGCCAGGGTTCAGCATCTGCTGCCTTTGAACCTCTCTGCCATTATAGCGTCATCAGGCCAAAGGCAGCAAACACAAAACTCCTATTTTGAAAACATTTCATGAGTCTGAGACCAGGGTTGTCAGAGCAGTTAGTGCATGCAACACACAGCCACAGAGACCTGAATATGTTAAAAAGACAAATAAATTTCTATCCACTTCCTGACCCATTAACCAGGGGCTACTAGGAAACATTTATTTCTGTGCAAGGAGAAGCATTCCCCTCTTGGTTTTGTCACCCATTCCCTGCTGCTTCTATGCACAGGATTCCTTCTCCCAAAAATGCTAATATTTTCTGCCTTCAAAATTCTTCCTAAAATTATTCACACTTTTGCAAAGCCTGAATGGTCTCAAATCCGTCTCCAATATGTCACAGAGAGTTGAGATCTCCATTGACATCTCAGTGCAGCTTAGACCTATCTCTAGCTATGGAAAATATTTCAGTGCAGAACAGCCATTGAATTTGAGCTAAACTGTGTGTTGCAAACCCAGTGAGGAGCCCAAGGAAGCAGACTGGTGTAAAAACCTGCATGCTCTGTTCACTGCCTTATTCATTAGCCATCACTGTAATATCCACATTCAAATTGTTCTTCAGAGCTGCTGATTTTCATTCCCTGAGTGATGTATTACAGACCTGCATTTTCTCCTCTCTCATTCTTCTCCTGATAATGCAACATTATGACGCCTTTCTTTACTTCCCAGAAAGAGCTAATCACAGAATAGGGCACCAGGTAAAATTCTCTGGTGATAGGATTCGATGAGGAGCTGAGCTGCTGCAAGTATCTTGCTGTTCTATATTTGTGCAGTTCTTGACTGGCAACATCAGCAGAAAAGCAGTCCTGCTCAAGTCATCATCCCTGAATCCTCCCTGTGGGGTTCTCCCAAAATCAAAAAAACAGGGCACCCTCCAGGGAAACAGGGCTCTTCTTTATAAATGAGTTTTCCTCTCAGAGAGGGGCTGACACAATGCAAGGATCTCAGTGAAACTGTTCCCGGTGCTTGGATCTGTGGCCTGCTCCTACAACTTATCCCAACTCCTTCCCACCAGCTCTTGGAGCTTTCCTCCTCCTTTGTGCTGACACGCAAATCCTTAGCCAAAGTCACCATCATGTTCCTCATCTATCCCAGGAGAGAGGCTGAGGGGAGCTGTGGGAGAAGTGACTGGGAGCATTCCCATGTTGTTGCTGTTTTATATCTGTAATGGGGAAAGGACTCATGGCCTTTCTCCGTACAGAAAATTTGTCAAATGCTGTGCCTGAGGGGTCTTGCAAAGCTTCACTCTATCTGGGTGACTAAATCTAGGTTAAAGATGCATGGCTCTGCCAACTACCGCTTTTCAATTTACATGCTTGTGCTCTATGCTTATTTATTTATTTTTAGTATATTGATTTTGTCAGGAGGCAAAGCAAGGGTTGTGGGAAAAAATGTAAGTCTAGAAGTCAGCAGTGTTGGACTTTTAAGGGGATAAGGAGGTTTGCTTCTAAAATAAAACCTTTGCCAAGTGCACCAGTTTTATCTAGTCTACAAAATCCCAAGTTTACAATCATTCAAGGGCAATGAAAAAGTGCTCTTGACTCCTTTGGGAGCGAGTCTGGGGCATGACGCAGCTGCCAGTAAGCAATAAGCTGGCAGGGATGTGAGCTGCCAGAGTGCCTGGCTGTGAGCTGCATTTCCAGCACACCTTCCGGCACCAGCAGTGCCAGTACGGTATCCCAGGTTAGCTTTTCCGAAGTGAAAACCCAGTGGAGTTACTGCAGATTTGGACCTGGTGCTGGGAGGTGACCCCATAGTACCCAGGGGTGTGGTCAGGCCAGCACTTCCCTGACGGCACAGCCTGCAGAGGCAGATCATTGTCAGGATGTCTCCAGCCATGTGGCGTGTGCTGCGCTGCATCCAGTTAATTTCTGAGGGGTCCCACGGTGATAGGACACAAGGAGCGATGCGAGTAAAGCAGCCCCATTCTCTTGATGTGTCTATCAGGATAAAAAGACAAAGAGCACCGTTTTACCGATCCTTTCACCTACACCTTTTCTAGCACTAATTGTACAATTAATTCCTTAATCCATTAAGAGGGGGAAAAAAAAGTACTTACACTTAGCAGGTAGTTTGAATCAGAGTTGGGTTGTGTCTTTTTTCTTTTAAACCTTTAAAACTGTATTTGCTTGAAGTACTTCAAATGTTTTATTGCTCGTACTACAGTACATAACAAAGTAATTGTGTAATTAAGAGATAATGTCAATGCAATAGACCATTGTTGACAAGCTAATAGTCTCCTGCTGCTATAGAAATGCCAAGGCAAAGCTAAAAAATATGCAGGAAAAACATACATGCAGGAAATTAGATGAGATTGTTTGTTTTTAAACTGAACTGGCAAGCTCTGATTGGCCAACCTGTAATTTAGTACAGGTTGAATTCCCTCCACAACAAAGTACTAGTTATGCAAAGGAGTGCTCAGGTCTTATACAGCAAGATGGTGCATATGGCAGGGAAGAGGATGAGAGGCAGAAAGCCACCATTGCTAGTTCTGGGTCTGGTCTCCCAGGAAGAGCTACAGCAGAAGCATTCACGCAGAAAAGATACCCCCATCAAGTGAGATGTTCTGTTTGCTGTCCTGTGGAGGCTCTCTGTGGCTAGAACACCACCAGATTATATGACCCCATATTTTTCATGCAACCAAGTGAAGGAAGACACCTAAGCTTTAGCTGGATTGTGACATAGCCTCCTCACTTAGCCCTGGAGATGAACACTAAACCTCAGGGCTAGAAGTTCACTGACTCTTGTGTGCTAATTCATCACTAGCCTGGGTCATGCTTCAGAGAAGTCTGAGCTATTCCAAGTTACTTCCCTGGAACTTTCTGGCAGCAGCACCAGCTCAGTTGTCTTTTTCCCAGGAACAGCAGTCTCCTTCTGCTGTCCCCCTGCACTGATGAAACTGCAGGGATGCAGAGCTCGTGCCAGCTCCAGGGTGGCTGTGCTTCTTGTGCCTGGGAAGCCCTCACCTACGCTTCCTGAGACACTCAAGCTGAGCCAGAAAGCATGGTCCAGTGTTTTATTGCTGCTGGCAACCACAGCTCATGTTCTCAAATTACTAAATTACAGCCAAACTCTCAACAGTAGGAAGAAAGCCAGGGCACCATTTTAGCCCTCAAACTCTGAAGCAGAAAAATGGAGGGGAAATATGGATTGTCAGCCATGCAACCACAGAATTACTGAATGGTTGGGGTTGGAAGATATCAGGAGATACCATATCTAGTTCAAGCCTTCTGCTAAAGCAGGTTCACCTAGAGCAGGCTGCACAGGATTGTAACCAGGCAGGTTTTGAATATCTCCAGAGAAGGAGGCTCCACAACCTTTCTGGGCAGCCTGTGCCAGTGCTCTGGCATCTTCAAAGTGAAAAAGTCTTTTCTTATATTTGCATAAAATTTCCTGTGATTCAGTTTGTGCCTATTGCTCCTTGACCTGTCACAGAGCACTACTGGTCTTATCCTCTTGACACCTACCCTCAAGCATTGATAAGATTCCCTCTCGGTTGTTTCTCCTTCAGTTCTTCCTCAAAAAGTCAGCAGATGGCTGAGCGGTGACTCCTTGCCCTTGCAGGAATAAAGTGTACCAAGATACATAGAAACCCAAGGCTTGTGGCAGAATTCTGGATAGGGATGCTACGCGATATGACCCAGGAAAGAATGTTGTATTGGTGCTGCTCAAAGGGGACCGTGGCCTCCACAGTGTTCATAACAAGGCTGCACTAACATGTCACTACCAGCCATGTGATTTCCAGCATTTGTTACAGTCATTTATGTGAGAGGGTTGCTTTCTTCTTTTTTAAATGTGCTTCATATACCCGACAAAAATAAATTATCTCTTTGAGTCGCCGCATTGCCTTGGTACATTTAGTACAACAAAAACCATCACATTGACTGGAAAAGGTTGAAAAGTTTCAAAATCAAAAAAAAAAAAAAATAGATAACAATTAAAAGAGCTCTGTGAAAGCTTGCTTCAGTCCTGTGTGGGCAAAGCACATGTCATGGACTTTAATTTCATGCCTGCATACACCATCTTCTAGCACCCTCACCACCTGGAGAGTACAGTGGATTCGCTCCCCCCAGAAGCAGCTGTTCAGTAATTCATTTTATCTTAATTTGTCTATGTACCACCCCAGGCCTTATTTATGTACACTGTGAAGACTTAATCTGAAGACAACATTAATCATAAGTTCTTTAAAACATTCATCATTACAATGTTTGAGTGGTTTGCAAAAATAATTGATTGATATACCCAGCAAATCTTGAGAATTGATGTGATATTGTTACTTCCCATGGAGATGGGGAGCTGAGACGGTGAGATATTACATCTGAAATGTCCAGCTGTGCTGGGTGTTGCATTTGAAACTCCTGACTTGGTAGGGGACGTTAGGTTTTGAGGCACTTTAATTGCTTTGAGTCTGGTTGCTGATTTCTCTCCTCTGTTTTACAAACAGACTCCACAGCTTGCATTGTGCACAGGCAGGATATGGAAAACACAAGGTTAGAATCTCTCTGCCCAGCATCACACACAAGCCCTGTGGCTGCAGCACAGACAGAATCCATTTTTCCAAGCAGCAGCATATTGAGTCAACCATGACAGCCCCACCCACCGTCTTCTGCGGGTCCCTAAAGCATTTGCTGTGAACATTTCCTCCCTAAGTCCACAGCAGTAAAAGATGAAGGTTGTGTAAGCTGTACTGTGCTTTACCTGCAGAGCCACTCAAAACCCCTCCTTCCCTGATTATCCAAACTAGATACTTTTTTGGCAAATACAGTGGTTTTCTTTCATTGTGTGTCAGGGTTTCCTTACCAGGGAAATCAGGGCATTAGAAGGGGTTGATACACATCCAAATTTCTCCCTAACCTGCACTCTGGGGCACAAGGTTTGTAGTCAGACTAACAAACACAGAGGCCATCTAAGGACTGGAAATATAGCAAAAGGGACCCCCCAGAGCAGGACTAATCATGTTCACTGGATGAAACAGAAATCCTGTTGGAAAGCATAGCAGGCTATCCCACAATTAGACAATCAGTCATAATGCACAGAGGGATCTAATTAGGATTGTAAATCATAGCAACCCTGAATCATTAGGGTATTTCAGCCGTGAACTTCCTAAGCTTCATAGGATCTGGGGGAATAACTCCGACTCAGGGAAGATAACTTATGGCAGTTAGAGTTAGGAAACAGCTACCAAGTTTGGGGAGAAAGCACAGCTCTCTGGGTCAGTGGTAATCAGTAGCCAATGAAGACATGCAGGACTTTATTGAAGGGACCAGTGATCCAGCTCTCACCAGTGTCACACAAGGACAGCCAGGTGTTTAGAACATGAGTTATTCGGCATGCAGACCAGCCCCAGCAGTGACAACCAGCAGTAAAATGCAACTCTTTGTCCAAACCAGGAACCAATAGATAGTGAAGTGAGGCTCAGTAACTGTGTCATCTCTCCCTGCATGCGTCCTGCACTGGGTACCAGACCTTGTCCAGGGAGAGGAGCAGGTGGCTCAACACACTGTGAGCGAGATCGACTGTCACCAGGATGCACTCCTGGAGGTGTAGAGATACTAGTCAAGCTCTGCTTCTGCCACCCTCTGCAGGTTAGTGTCTCTGTAGTCCCCTATGGGAAACACTTCTTTTAATTACTGTCTCACTGCCCGATCTAAAACTGTATCTGTTCTAAAGCTTTTTGGCTTTAGAGCACTACTGGTGCCTGTGCCATAAGCTGTATGCATGTGGATAAACTGTCCTCAAATACTACATTGATTTCTTACTAGTATGGTGCATGACCTTCACTCGTCTTACTTTCTCCTTGGTGCACACTGCAATTTGGTTCCTACTTAAAGAGAACAAAAAGCTTTTCACTCCAGCAAATGACTGAACTTTCATTCACACCACTTCACAAAAAAGGCCAAGTTTGGCAGAGTGCTTCTCTGATCACAAAACCACATGAAAATAAACCTATGATAGAGCAAACTAGTGCTTTCAACCCTTTTCCCCCCCTTTCCCTTTACTTCTTCTTTTTTAAAGAATTCTCAAAATTACATTTTCTTTTTGATTGCTAAAGTGCACCAGGTCTTCCAGAAGATACAGAGATTGTACATAATGAAGAGCTGGTTTTTCTGCAATCCTGCTAGATGAAACATTCACATTCAAACTCTAAAAGGGTCATCATAAAGCCTGTCCAGGCTTTCTTTCTTTTCTTTTCTTTAAGAAACATATTACTCTACATTAGCAGTGGGGTTGGACTACATGACCTTTAAGACCCCTTGCAACCCAAACCATTCTATGATTCTACAATTCTTAGCTCAAGTCTTCCTACACTAGCTCTGTAATCAGGTATCCCATTTTCCCACTTGAAAACAGATACTCCTGGCAACTGTCTGACACCTGGGCTGTCCCATTCCACTTTTGTGACCAAAAGCAAAGCACAAGGACATCACAAATGCAGTGGCAGAGCTAGCAGTGGGAGGTGGAGGGCAGGACAGGCATCTCAGTCTGCACCAGCCACATTCCTACTTGTGGGTGATCTGTCCACATGCACATCCCTCCAGCTGGCACTCGAGTGCTGCAATTGCTGCCAAGGACCTGTATGGCACCTGATGGGATGTCCAAAGGCTGGTACTGTACATCTTCTGCCACTCCCTTCTTCACAGCCAAAATGGTGCAGGAGGCTAGGAAATTCCATGTCAAAAGTGCTGCAGACAACTCTCCAGGGCAGACAGGATGCAGCCTTGATTATCCAAAAGTTGAAAACTATTCTAAAAGCAAGTAGTGCTCAGGACCAGCTCTGTTAATAAATGTGTCATGGTTTAAGAATGGTAGTTCCCCATTTAGTGTTCCCACTGAGACTCTCCAAACCACACTGCCGCTTGCTTGCACCCCTTCCTTCTCCCCTCTGCAGTGGGCTGAGGAGAAGAATTGGAGACACAAAAGGTAAAGAACATGGGTTGAGATGAGAACAATTTAATGAAAACAGCAACAAGATAAGAAAACAAATAGTATCAGCAACAGTATTAATTTTAAAAGTGTACAAAAGAGAGAGATTAATTCACATGCAAAATTCTCACCTCAGAGCTCAAGCCAACCCAACTGCAAGCTCACTATCCTAACTGGAAGAGGCTCCTTCTCTCTGGACGAACTTCCTTTTCCCTGGAAAAGTCTCTCTTCACCCCACCCCTGACAATACATGAGGTGGTACAGAATAACCTCCGAGTCTTAACTTTCCCCACTCCCGCATCTACTGCAAAAATTAACCCTGTCCTATCCAGAACTAGGACAAAATATCATCGTTCTGGTGCTATGGATGTCACTTGCTGCTTCATAATTCTGGATTTAGATAGGATTTGTTAGAGGGATTCTTAAAGCAGTAATAAATTAAGTGCCACTTCAGGTAAACCCTTAAGATTGGGCTTTAGTAGGATTTAATCATATATTTGAGGGCTTTATTAAGTGGGGATATCCATAACTGCACACCTAAGTTAGTCATTAATGAGGAAAATCGTCAAGTTTTTTTAAGGATATGATTATTATTACTTTAGAAGTGGAAAAGTCTTTCAGATTATAAATTACCAACCTTGGAAATTATAGATTCATTGCCCTACCTTCATATCTGTTTACAGGTTTGTGATTTTGTGTGTGTCTAGCAGAAAGCTTACTTAAAAAGACATTCAATTTAGGGAAAGAAAGTCCCTCCTGAAGAAACCTTCTGAACAAGGACAGTTGTACCGGATGCAGAAACATGCAGTGAAAGGCAAGGGAAGGAAGCACCAACAATGGCTTGCAAGGGAGGCAAGCTGGAGAGGGGAACTTTTGATTCCTGTGGCAATGGCTCATTGACATGCAGTTACACCCTCTGCATATCCGCCAGCCTTAGCAAAGGCCGATAAGGACACGTTAGATCAGCAGTTTGCATCGGGCTTCTCGAATGGCTGGGAGCCATTCTTCTCCAGCTATTCTCAGCTCTTGCTCCCACTGAAAATTCTGGTGGAAGTTCACTGGCAGCTGGTTCAGACACCTTCTCAGACCTCAATGCAGTGTGTTCATCTTGCTTATTGTCCTGCTTGTTTTAGCTAATTAGTCTGCTTTGTATCCTACAAACAGAAAACCACTTAGCGAGAATTATCTGCAGGCGTATCTCAAGTTTCCAGGGTAGAGAATGTAACATTTTTCTGTAGTTTCCGTTTATGCAATGCAATTTAAAAACAAGGCATCAGGGGGAATATCCAGTGGGTGGGCATTGCTTTCCCTCCTGCACCAGCTCTCATCTCCTGGTGTGTGACAGTTTCTGAGTCTGAGAGACACATGCCAAGGCAGGGTGTTTCACTCCAACAGCCTGTGCTATTAGTCGAGCCATGTGTCAGGACCAGCATAATTGTGTTTGCTTGATAAATCTGAGGAATAAGTGCAGCTCTCTCCATCAGTTCCAGATGAGTCAAGGCCTTTGGTTAGTTTAGTAATTAACCTCAGGAATTGTTCCAGTCACTCAAATATACACAGTATGGTGTGAGTAAATGCATAGCCAGCACTCGCTAAATATGTAAGCAGGGATCTTTTGAAGCATATAATTTACTCAGTTACAACGTTATACTTTGGTGCATGTTTTAGGCTTATTTCTGCCTCAGCAGACCTTGACTGTAAGCTTCCAGTTCCTCTCATGTATGGTCATTTCTCTGTTTCTGAAGCTTTCCAGTGATGCGTGCAAAGGCCCAGTCCATAAACAGCACAAAGGCCATTTGCATGGGGCAGCAGAGTCTGCAGAGACACCTGGGCTCCCACTGCCTGTAGGAAGGCTGAGGGTCTCTGACTGAATTTCCCTGCTCAAGAGCTCTCATGTTTGGCTAAGTAATATTCCTGGGTTTGTTCATTTGCACCTACTGAATCTGCAGGCACAGGTGAAGTACAACCACTTTTGTGAATCCAAAGGGAATGATTTTTCCAATAATATGTGACCTGACCTTTAAAGTCTGGTTAAGCAGGTTAGTGCTTACTGCAGATATCTCATACAAACTGATGTCTGGAGATGCCTGTTTCTTTCAATCAAACCTATTGCTTCTCTTCAAAATTAAACTGATACTGCTACACTTTGTAACCAGGTAAATTTGTATAGGAGTTTGCATATCACAGAGTTGTTCTTATATCAATAACAGTTCGAGGATTAAAGAATTAAAATTTTAAGCATCCATCTGTTAATATCCTATAAGTCCAATCTGCTTATTCTTAAAATTGGATCCTCCCACAAGGTGATACATATTTCTCGGGCAAACACTATCTTATGCTATTAAACTTCTCAGCTTTTATGAGTTATTTCACTTGACTCAAGCCAAACTAACACTACTTTATGATTGCCTGACCGTTTCTTTCAATGAAAATGGGAAGAATAAAAAAACTGTCATTAACCAACATAGGATAATTTTTCATGAGAATTGAGTATGATTTCAGTTTGCATATCTGAATATATCTTTCAGTTTGTACTCATGCCACAATAATATCTGTATTTTGATCAGTATCACCTCTTGGCACTGAAGTTGCTGAAAAATCCAATGCTTATTTTATTTAAACCAAAAGAAGATAACCTACTGAGACAGTTCAATCTCTTTGCCCACTTTTCTTGCAACTTAATAGGTACAGATATGCATATTTTACTTTCCGTGCTCTCTGAATTACATCTTTTGCTGTTTGATTACAGGGATCTTGATGTGATAAACAAGCTAATTGCCATGGCAACCCTGCCAGCCCAGCTCTGCCTGAGGTCACTGCCAGAATCCTTCCACTCTCCTCTCAGATATGACACGTCAACGCCCAGGCTAATATTCCCTTTCCATTTCAGGAGATTATTTCCCCATTACGGGTGGCATCTTTAGGCAGAGATCTGTTACCTAAAAGAGTTACACTTTTCAAATCAAAAAAAGCAGAGGGGCAGGGAGGAGCAGGGATCATCCCCAATCACCACACAGGTTGGAAAGGAAGAGTGAAATATTTTGACAAGCACACACTAGAAACAGAGAAGCCAACATATATGAGGCCAGTCTCCAGAGAAAGAACAGCACTGAATTTTGCTAGTGTCATGGTTTAATGCCACTGGCAACTAAGCACCACGCAGCCACTCACTCACCACCCCCCAGTGGGATAACAGAGAGAATTGGAAGAGTAAAAGTGAGAAAACTTGTGGGTTGAGATAAGGACAGTCTAATAGGTAAAGCAAAAGCCACACACCCAAGCAAAGTAAAACAAGGAATTCATTCATCACTTCCCCTTGGTAGGCAGGTGTTCAGCCATTCTCAGGAAAGAAGAGTTCCATCACACATAACAGTGACTTGGGAAGACAAACACCATCACTCTGAATGTCCCCTCCTTCCTTCTTTCCCTCTAGCTCTATACGATGTGCAAAACGCCATATGGTATGGAATATCATGGTCAGTTGGGATCAGCTGTCCTGCCGGGGTCTCCTCCCAGCTCCTTGTGCATCCCCAGCGCCCTCCCTGGTGGAATGGTGTGAGAGTCAGAAAACGTCTTGACTGTATATAAGCTCTTGACTGTATATAAGCTCTGCTCGGCAATAACAAAAATATCCCTATGTCATACGGTTTCCAGCACCAATCCAAAATACAGTCCCATACTTCCTACTATGAAGAAAATTAGCTCCATCCCAGCCAAAACTAGCACAACCAGTTCTTATAAAAGCAGTACTTTACTTAATGCTCCAGCTCCTGGAATTCAGGGAGGATTTTTTTTGTTGTTGTGATTGTTCTAGTCTCTCTAGCTTTTGTAGTTGCTGAGATGTGGGAAAACATGACTGCTGTAGTACTCAAAATGCTCATTAACCAGAGCCAAAACTATCAAATATGCCCAGAAGTTTTAAGATTTCTGACTGTAAACCAAAACGAGTATTTCAGGGACAGTTCTTTTCTTAGAACCATAGAATGGTTTCTCGGAATAGACCATAAAGATCATCAAATTCCAACCACCCTGCCATGGGCAGGGATGCCTTCCACTAGGCCAGATTACTCAAAGCCCCATCCAACCTGGCCTTGAACACTTCCAGGCATGGGGCATCCACAACCTGTTCCAGTGACTCACCACCCTCACAGAAGAAGAATTTCTTCCTAGTATCTAATCTAAACCTACCCCCAGTTGAAAGCCATTACCCCTTGTCCTATGACTCCACACGCTTGTAAAAAGTCCCTCCCCAGCTTTCCCATAGGATACCATTAGGTAGTGGAAGGCTACTGTAAAACTTGTTTTTATCTGCTTCAAAACTTTATAACCAGCAACTCTGAAAGCCACCCCAGAGAGCTTGAGCTGACAGTCCTCACACAGTCTTCAGTAACTGAAGAGGCAAGAGAAGGTCTGAAGCCCAAGCTGACAACAGGGCTACACAGGGTCAGCTTCAGTTTTGACAGCACAGTACTGGGTGTCCACAGGTCTCTTTAAATAGGGGTTTCTCACAGGGCTGCTGCTTCAGAATCCTGACAACACACATTTTACTTATCTCCAGCCATATGGAAGAAATGGTTCAGGAAAAATGTCAGTACTGATTCCACTTCACGCTTAGATGTTCACCTGAGGTTTCATTGGAGGCTTTAAAATTGGCAGGATCCCAAAGGTAGTGTTAGAACTGTTCACTCTTATTTCCTGCAAACCAGCACACAGGCACCAACTGGATTTGATGAAGGAATCACTGATTACCAATGACTTCTGTTTGAGAAAGATCTCTTTTAAGGAATCCCTTCTCTGTTCATTTCCTTTTGTTTTTCTGATGCTTCTGGGCTTCTGGGATCAAACAGCAGCTGGAAATACTAAAATGTCAGGAAAAAAGCTGTTTTTCTTGTATTTGCTGAACAGATTTGAAAAAGGAAGCCCTGGATATCTCATGAGAAAGTCTGTTAGGGTCCTACTGCTGTTGGCTTGGTGTTATAGACGTGGGAGCAGAGCCAAGTAAACATTTCACAACAAATAAATCATACAATGAATGTCGCCATTTCCGTACTTATGAAATGTCCAGAGGCAGATTGGAAAACTCTCAGATGTGTTTGTTATTCACAGTTATCCATGAACTTTCCTAGTGAATAATTAGCAGTTGACAGTTCATTACAGTTGTGAGTGGTGCACTGTTAAATTCACATTTTGCCATTCACGCCCTAAATTGCATAATAACATAGACAAGCAGTGCAAGAGCAAACACAAGGAGATGTTAAGCAGAGTAGAGCATGTTTTGAAGGTAAATTAATGAAATTTATTATATACTTTGAAAGTACACAGTAAAGAGTGTTTGGGAAGCATAAGGAAATATCATTGTGAAGAATAATTTTTGCAAACAAAGTAAAATTCAATTTTGCTTGCCATGCTACTTGGAAAGCAGTATGAGGAAGGCACACCAGTCACCCTCACCCTTCTTTCCCTTTGCTGCTAATACGAATGAGTGCACTGACCCTATCATCCAAGAGTCTGGTTTTGATTTTCTGATTAATGGCATGATTAGCTGATGCTTAATCAGCAATAAGCTGCCTCATCACACTTTTCTCCCTGTTCTTACAGATCCACTTCATTACATGATCTTTAGTGGTCTTCCCACCTCAGTTGACATCTGGCCACATCACTGATTCAAGAAAGAATACAAGCATGTCGTTCTTCCTCCTAATCTACAAATCTTCACAAGTTCTATATACTCATAAGAAACCAAAGTTGGAACGTTTGTTGCATTCACATCTTCTTGGCAGTCATAAGGTGGTTCCTGAAATCTTTGTACACAGTAGACTCAGCACGAGCAGCATCAGTGAAATTATTTCCTCCTCATCCACTGCACAATATGTTGCATTTTTAATAGCAATCAGAGGCAGTAAGAGGTTTAGCTCTCTTCAATGATTGCAGGAAACATCTTCTGTCCTGGTAATCTTGAGATGGATGCCAAAGCCAGGAACAGACACAACAACAGAAGAAAATAGGAAATATCCCTGCCAAGGAAGTGATAAAAACTCATGCACTCTGTGCACACAACTTCATGTGCCACAGTACACACAGCACGGCACAAACACTTCTCAGTGTCACCCCAATGCTCCTTAGTCTTCCCAGCAAACCTGTCACCAGGACTCATGTTTGGGACAGTACTCACATGACCCAGTTAAGCTAATGAGTCCATTTAGGCTCCCTAAAGAGACCACATAGTGAGAGAGGCTTCTCCACAGGCATTGCAGAGCCTTCCAAAGCAATTGACCTCTGGGAAGATTACCAGACAAGCTAAACCCCTACAAAAGATGTCCCTAGAGATGCATGTGTTCTCCCTCTTGTCCCCAGTGTATATTTTTGTGGTGTAATTTGCCACATGATTTTCTGTCTATCATTCTTGTCTCTTACAGTTCCAAGAAGCAAAGAAGCTGCTGTCACTGCCAGACTGGGCTAAACCTGAATTGGCGACCTTCAAGGTGAAAGTGTTTGTTCACTACTATTAATCAGGCCCTTGAACCATCTACTGTTACGGACAATGAACCTTTTCCATGGTCATGGCTTACAAACCCTCATTTACAGAATGACTCTCACAAAGAACCTGACTGAAGGTTCAATAAAGAAATCTGTCAGAGCCCGGCCTTGGCCATTCTGGGCCATGACACATGGAATACAAAATCAGATTCATTAGCTCCCAAGCCTTTGTTAGGTTCCCTGCTATTCTCTTTAACAGCAAAAATTATGACATTATTATGTAAAAAATGTTTTAAAAATCAGTGTTGATTAATAAAAGTAATTTCAAGAATCTGTACTGAAGAGTATTCAATTTTAAATTCATTTCCTCTGCCTAATTGTCTGAGAATATCTGAGTAATGGTATGGGAATATGAATGCATTGCCCATTCAGTCCTGGGTAAGCCTGTCTTCTTTGGTGGCAAAAGCCCCTCACCCACCACCACTCCACCTCCAGCTTACAGCTGCTCAAGGGCATCTGACAGGAATGATAAGAATTTTGTTGTTCCTGTTTTGCCATCGTGCAGAGTTAAAATTCACTTTTTAGGTGAAGTGCTAGGTGCAGGTATAGTTTTAAAACAGCACAAGAGAAACTAATATAAAAGGACATCTGATAACCACAGAAACTGTGCTCACTTCATAGCAGTCATGAGATCCTTACAACTGAAAGCAACAAAAACGGTGTGTTCTCCATTTGATCACAAAGGGACCATTTTAGCAGTCCGTTTTCTCTTAAAAAAAAAGGGAAAAAACTTCTCCAGCTTTTTCCCTAGTTTTGTTGCAGGTCCTTGCACATGATCTTCTGAGTGACACTGATGGTTCTTGTCTTGTCCAAATCACACAGAGCCTTCCAGCAATGCCAACGAGCACTGTGCCAGCAATAGCAATTATTTTCATGGGAAAGTAACCATCTGGAAATATTCACTGTGTTTCTCAGCTTTTCTGGATATTAAACAACAGACCCCCAGAAAAAGAGGAGTTACTGATGCATGATCTGTGGACAACCACTGTGTAACAGCAGGATCCCCAGCATTGAAACTGGCTAGAAAAGGACTCCAAAGTCAGCCCAACATCAAAGTTTTGGATCTCCTGACCAAAGATCCAGCTGCTTTTTTATTCTACTGCATTTTAACTCTAGTAATATTTGGACTCAGAAGTGTCTTCAAAGTCAAGGTCATTTTGGCATGATCCTATCTCCAGAAATAGCTCCAGGAGCAACATTTTTTTTTCAAGAAAAAGCTTCAAAATGCTCTATAAACTTCAAAACATAGGGACAATTTAACCACATGAGTGAAACCCCTCAGGTAAGGAATGTGTTAGCTGTTCAATAGTTCATGAGGACAGTGTGCAAGAATACAAGATAGGAAGTGCAAATTCAGGGAAGAAGGAAGGAGAGAGGCACATTTTAGGGGAACAAAGATATACAACAAAATACCTGAACTCCAGTCTAGAGTTAACCTTGAGTTTACCAATTTCCTCATTTAGTGTCACAATTTTGATCTGGGAACAGAAATTATGGTATTAGTTGCTCATATTTGCACAATAATGTGAGATCTACTCCTGAACTGTGACAGTGAGTATAAACTCTCAGATCAAAATCAGCAAAAACAATGATAGTGAAATTGTTTGCACTTTTTTGTCAAATGTATTTTAAAAGGCATTTGAGCACAGTGTAAGTGGTACCATTGCCTCAGGGCAAATATTTTTTG
Organism: Ifrita kowaldi; assembly: GCA_013398055.1. NCBI lineage: Eukaryota > Metazoa > Chordata > Aves > Passeriformes > Cinclosomatidae > Ifrita > Ifrita kowaldi. The sequence goes on from VZRS01008983.1 coordinate 94,413, forward strand.
CTAGTATTTGCCACCTTTTTCTATGTAGAAATTTGACTGAAGTAGCCCATCCTGCAAGATAAACTCATTTCCAAGAGAGAGTTCATGATCACAGATCTTCAGAAATGGCCCCTATTTCATAAGTCTCTTCAGTATCAGGCAAAACTAGATGCCACATGCAAAAGAGAGACACCAAAACACTTTTTATATCCCTGAAGTTTTCCTAGCAGGCAAGGGTTTCTTGTGTCTTTTGGGATCACATCTGACTGTTTAGTTGGACTAAAATGTGAAGCAGCATGTCTACAGAAATAAGACTATTTCTCCTGTGCACAGCATGGCCCCTGGCATGCAATGGCTGGAACGTCCCTTTCAGCACAGGCAGGCAGTTTTTCCTCGGGTTAGAAAATAAAAACTGTCACCTGTCACCTGCAATGTGGGTGTAGGCAAAGCACTTTGGAATTCAAAAACTCTGCTGTACTCCGATTATCACTTTTAGCTCTTGCCTTCAGATGAGAAATAACTTTACTGTCTCTCCCAGCTACCAAAATACGTTGTGTGGAGGACAGAAAACACCAGAAGGAGTCAGTGAGATGCAGAGACCCTCTCAGCTGTAAAGATACTCAAGGGCAGAACAGGTAAATCCATAGCCAGGATCAAACGATAAAGACGAAGGAAGAACAGAAATAGGTGGCAGTGTTTAAAAAGAAATAAAACTGAATCCAGGCAATGCAGATGGGCCTCTGCAGGAGCAATTATCTAATCAAAACTTATTCTGAAAAACAAACCAGGAGCTGGGGTTTTTTAACTCCCACCAGCCAGCCTTACCCCCACTTCTGTGTAGAAAAGCAGAGCACACTTCAAACAGTGCCACCTCAGCTGTGCGTGGGAGGCTGCCGAGGAGCCAGCGTTGTTAGAGCTTCTGTCAGACAACACCACTTACCTGCTGCTCAGCACCACTGACGTGTTCTCTGAAAGGCAGAAAGAGGGGACCACGAGAAGCTAAACGTTGTGGACAAACCGACTGCTATTCTCACAACACTCAATAGGGACTATTTTCACGGGCTCTTGTATTCTTTGTTGAAGATGGTAAACAGTGAAACAAAGAGTGGCAATTCTCTGTGACTTTTCAAGTGTGCACAAATCACAAAGTATCAAATGTATTGCTGATCAACTTTCCTCCATTACTGTTCCAAGGTTCTGGTGGTTCTGGGCTTCCAATGGATAACTGCACACTCCAAAGCATTGCTCAATCTGCAGTGAACAGATTTAGTGCCAATAATAATAACAATAACATATCTGATGTGGCATGACCTGTACCAGAGCAGTAGTTCACGTTTTGCCTAGATTCAGAAGGTTTTCACTGGTGCAAATAGAAGCGATCTACTTCAGCCAGAATAAAACCTCCATAAAAACCTGCAGAGGTGCAGAAAGAGGTTTGCACTGACTGGCTCACGTAGTAATTTAACAGTCTAAGTTGCCAATGTTTACCCCCCACTGTGTGCTAATTTTGCTCATTCTTTCAAGGCGTTTCCCTTGTTTAGTACAAGGGATATAAGCGATCTTAGCAGACAGAGAGGATTGCCTCTTACAACTCCCTGTAAAGCATAATCAGTAACAATATTTGGCTTGAGACAGAGAAATATGTCCTGGTGGCTCAGATCCCAAAAAACCATGAGATATTTCAATCATTTATAATTTTAAAAAGCTTTTCAATTAAGATTTCCAGTCCTGCTCTCTGCTTGTGGGCAATATTTTTATCTTATTATTCATTAGAATTCTTTGAATAAACTGTTCAGCAGCTTTTGAGACTGAAATAAAAATGGACACTCTTTAGCATGTATTCTCAGAAAAACCTGAACTGCAACATTGAAACAAACAGTAGTGAAAATTAAGCACTGGCATGGATCCCTCCTTTGGGAGCAAAGCAATTTGTAATCCAAAAATCAGGACTGTGAACATAAACTGTGAAGCATTTTGCGAAAAGCAGAGCCAGAAAGAAAACAAAATCTGCTCAGCTAGTCCAGCCTTCCCCATCACAGAGACATTAGGGCTTTCCTGATTCATTCCTGTGAATGATCTTTGGCTTGATCTTTAGCAAACATCTAGTCTGGAATGCAGCATTTTGCTGACAGAGGTGCAAACCTCTCACTAAGCACCTGGTGCCTGTGCTAATAACCACCACAGGTAGAAATGCCTGCTCTGTTTTCAGATCAAACCCTTGGAGGTGCCCACCTCAGTGCTGCCAGGTGCCTGCTGCTGAAGGAAAAGCATCCATACCTGCAGTACCCCCACAACAGCAAGGGCAGGCAACACACATTAAAAGCTACAAATGGGCTGGTTTTGCTAAAGCTGAATTTACTTTCAGTACCACTCAAGCCCCATCCTTCACAATAGCAGTATCGGTGTTTTGCAGTCTTGGACAAATGCCTGCAGAAACATTACAGAATCATTATATTTCATCTCCCCACATTTTCTGCTGAAGATGAAGTAGCAAGTGATATTTTTCATTTACTTTTCAGCACACATTAAGCTGCACAGTGTTAAACGGCCGCTTTGTGCTCCCTGCAGGCAGTCTGCAAACCTCTCTGAAAGCCTCTGGGAGAAAATGAGCTTTCCAACAAAGTTTATTCCTCTTCATTATTGATTGTTTAAAAGATTAATAAAATATGACTCCAAAATCTAGTCGTGTTAGGCAACCTGAGCAAACAAAGCTGTGAATCTGAGACTGCTCTGTTCAGAGCTGTAACAAGTTCTGATAAAAGGGCACTGAATGCTGGAGGTAATAACTCCTCTTGGAGATGCGATGCTAAGGAAAACCTTGTGCCTGGATTTACCCGTTTCATTCAAGAGAGGAGATACATGAGAGTCCATTGTGCAAACTGCTGGGGGTACATCAGGACTTTCTTAGCTTCCCCCCGAGGTTTCAAGTGCCTGTGCCAGGTCTGAGATGCTAAGCTAGAAATATCTTTGAAGGTAAATAATTTGTTGTACAGATTTTAGCATTTCTATAAAAGACCAAGATGCTTTTCATCATACACACACCCACAATGCCTTCAATATGCACATTTTAGGGCACCAAATGGGATTAGGGATAATTTCCCTCCATCTGTGTAGCGTCTCGTTGTACAGCTATCCAGTGCATCACAGGAGAGTCTGTCACCTTTGAATCCCATGGGTATTTTGTCATTAATTCCGTGAGGCTGACATTTCAACACTGTGTTTTTTCCTACTAGTATTTGATGCAAGTCCTAGAAAGAAGGTAGTGAGCTTGACACTAGCTTTTGCAAAATGCACCTTCTCCCTGATGGAAATGTGTCCTTGCCCTACAAAGCCCAGTGAAATAAATGAGTGGAAACACTTAACAATGTGGCTCATTTATGGGAGTGAGGGTCAGCCCATCATTTAGAAACAGTGAATCTATAATGTCTTGCTTTGTCGTTCTGAGTAATTTAGTCCCAGTAAGCACACTGAAAAGCTGCATTTACATTTGAAACACTTCTTGAGCAGGACTCCACAGAAGTCATAGAACATCATTTAACAGTCCATTTTCCTGGCCTGTTTTCTTTCTCCACCCCCCAGCCCAGTGTTACTTTTCTGTAAACACATAAATCAGCATCATCTATATTCATTAGGTTACTTGATCTGTTCAGTGCAAAATTACCCGTTTTGCATGAGTCTTCCCCTTTCTGATTAATACAAATGACTTAAGTTAATTATGTTTCTCTTCATAGAAAAATATTCGTCAAACTGTAAAAGCATCAATAAAAATAAAAATGTAGAATTTACAAGGGGACAGATGTGTAAACAAGATCAGGATGGCTCGTACCACACCCATGTCTTATTTCAGAAGTGGCTACGAGCCCATCTAATCCAATCTCTGCCAAGGAGATCTTACCCTCAATTAGTTGAGAACACAAATTTGACCTGAGATTGATGAGGTCAGCAGAAAATAATTAACCTACTCAGATTTATACTATCAATCTAGAGCAAACATGAGACCTTCTTCCTTCCTTGTGTCTGTTCCACAAGAAATTTCACCTGAAGATCTCACAAAATCTTGCATGGGTTTAATGCATCAACAAGATCTACCTTATTTCTTTGTTCCTTATGTTCCTAAATCTGGAAGGCTTCTGAAAATGTCAGTTCTCTGTAAGTTTCCTCATCTACAACTTCCTGCTCAGTTTTTACTCTCAGGAACACTCTATAGTACAAACTGCTAAGCAACATTTGAGCTTTAATTTCCTTTCCCTCCTTTTTTCTAGGCATTTAACTGTTCTTCCTCATCTTTCTGATGGAATTAAATAAATAAATAAATAGAATAAATAGAATTAATTCTACAGATGAGAAAAAAATAGACCAAAAAGAGAGATTTTTCCATCATAGACTGAGGAGCAGGAAGTCTGGCTTTCACAGGAACAAGCCAGCCACATTCAAATCCCTCTGTGTCAAGACAAGGATAACTCGTCTCCTGCATACAGGTGCCACAAGAGGGCTGGCAGCTCCACAGCCTGCAAACTTGACCCAACTTCCACTGGGACACCACTGCATTCTAAAATGAGTTATTTCCCATGGAGGAGGTTGCAGAGTAAGTTGCAGATGATAGAACCAAGCCCAAAGCCACTTCCTTTTAGTACCATTTGCAAGTGTACGTGAGGCTGCACCTGGACCCCATCCTTGCACTGAGCAGCACAAAGCTGTGTGGCATTCTCTTGAAACTGTTTCTCCACTGAGGGGAGCAGCATTCCCGTTAGAAGCATGGATATATCCCATAGCCTCATCTGGGACAGGAAACTTCCGAGGAGCATTTCAAAAGTGAAGAAATGCAAAAGAGTATTTATTCATCTAAACACTTCTCTAGCCTCCAAACCCTGTCAAGCCAAGCTGATGATTAAGTCTGAGGATATGGGATGGTTTCTATTTGTTCCAACTCAGTTCTCCCATCCTTGCTTTATTCCATCTGGGCAAAGCAGCTTTAAATCTGAGTAGGCCAATGTGCCTGACATTGGATTTACTCAGCCCAAAGCCAAAACGATTTTTGAAATCTAGTAAGGGAAGAAAAAAGTATTGGCTTCTGATTGACTTAATTCCCATTCAAGCAAAAAGTCCACTGACTTGTAATTGAAAATCAGTTTTACCTTTCAGGGAAACAAGGCCCAGCATGAGTTGTCAGCTGGGGTCTTAGGAAACTTTTGCTCAAGAAGCCACATTTGTGACCTTTATTTGTCACAGAAAGCTAAATGTAGAAGATAGAAAAGCTTACACATCTGATAATAAATCTACGGTCACTGTTTCTAGCACAGACAGAGGTTTTCCTTCCTTACTGTGAAGTGGCACTTCTCCAATTGAATAGCTATTCATCACAGTCAGCCCGTGTTTACTGCACACAACTCTTTACCTTGATAAAGCCAGCTGCTCTAAAAATAATACGACAGAGCGGGCTTCTTTTTTTTAATTTTAATTCTAGTCCCATTACTTCGTGCTCTCATAAGAAAATCCAGTGACATGCTCTGCCATAATTAAATTGCACGCACACCCACTGCTGCCACCACAGTCAAAAGTGGAGGGTCAACATGTCCAAAAATGATTTTTTTTCATCTGCACAGCTCCAGCACCACGTGTGCCAGACTTGCTACACATGTGACAGAAATCAGCTATGTGCCACCACAACAATTGACCTTCCTGGATTTCTGGATAGCTGCTGCTACAGAATGATGCACATAAGAAATCTGGGATGTCTTGGGCTGTGCCACTGGGCTGGGGCATGATTTGTAGAAAAAACAACCTAGTTTCCAAATCAGCATGCTCACAATTATGAGTTTAGAGAGAGAACTAGAACTGGTAAGAGGAGAATTTCTGGTTTGGGGCCAGGAAACACCACACTGAACTAAAACACTACAAATAGTGATTTCAAACCAGATGTTGCAGGTTTTATCCCTAATCCCTATAGACACTTTTCTCCATAGCTCCTAAAGCACATTTTGAAGAAAGGATTTTATAGTGGAGGAGTTCTAAGGTACAGGAGTACAGGATGTGTTTTCAAAGGTACAACTGGGAATAACATACCAAATTTGCCCCAACTTTCACCTGCAGAAACCGTCACAGACGTGGCTTGTCCAGCTGCACAAAGAATATTGGCATCACAGCTGACAACAGGATCAGATGCTTGCTGCTCCCTGCCCAGAGATCTCTCCACAGGAATACACTCTTCCTCTGCCTGGTTTTTAACACAACCCAAAGAGTGTATCTCTGCAGGTTCTTGCATCCCTCCAGCTTCTGATATAATTGATATTAATCTCCCAGTGTTGTAGATATTTGCAATGCACCAGATGGGCCATTGTTTAATTAATAGTGCTGCTTTCATTCAGTATGAGCATGATTAAATGAAAACTCCATCTGTGAAAAACCAAAACCTGCAGGCAGGATGCAGGAGAGTGATGCTGCTATCAGCTTTGATGATTTTGAAAGAAGAGATTTTATGGGGTAAGGCTATACTTCCCACCATTTTTATGCAGGAATAAGGGATGTTCTGTGTCTAGGCTGACGTTAAAACTTGATGTTAAAATAGCCTGGGAAGGAAAGGGAAAAAGAGTGTGTGACTGGTGTTGGGAAGAGGAAAACAAGAAGGTAGGATGAGAGGGGAAACAGGAAGCCGTCCTCTGCCTAAAAGGATGAAACCCAGGGAGTAGTGGTGGACAAAGAAGGCCAGAAGTCATCTTTTTGCCTTCAACATTTGGAGCTGATAGCTGAGTGAGCATGACTTGTGGAGCCCCTGTTCCCGTCCAATCTTATTCCCTTAACCTCTGCAGACCTGCCTGAAGTTAAGATCCTTTGGCCTTCCAGCACACGCCATCATTCATCTTGGACATCCTATGCTTGGGAAGCAGCAGAGCACAATGCTGTTCACTTTTGCACTCAGAAAATTAACCTGTGGCAAGTGAGAGAGTGCAGGAAGGAGAGCTGTCACAGAAGGAGCTGGGCCCAGGGTGACCTGAAGCTGTTGGCCTGAGAGCACCACAGCCACTCCAGCACCTGCCAGTTCCCTTGGGACTGGTCTGGTGGAATGCAGCACCTTTTTCATACCAATGCACACCGGTCACTGTTCAAGGGTGTGGAAATGGCTTAGACCTCCATGCAGCCCAGCACTGTGCAGCCAAATGTGCCAGGGGCAATTTAGCTGCCCGAGTATAGTCCTGTGAATGCCTTTGGTACCTGGGACATCTACACGAGACACCTGCCAGCCCTATGTGAATGCCTTCAGTGTGTATCAATCTTTTCCAGGGAAAATGATTCGTGCTTCCTGTGGGTTTTGGGGGTAGCTTTCCCATAGTGCACAGTGCACACAGCTTAGGTAACTTTCCTTCTGTTCCTAGCATACACCTTCCTTGCTGCAATCTCTTGTTATTCTTCTGAAACAAAAACAGGTGAGCTCTGAGGCTAGATTTCAGAGGGCTAAAAATAAATAGCTTGTAAAGTGTATGTTATTTCAGCCTCTGGCAACTGATCTGCATTGCAAATCGCAGCACACTGCTGCTGCTGCTTCCAGCCCTCAGAGAGACTCCTTTAGTCCAAATTAAGGGGTCTGAACACTGAGGCTGATAGAGCCTTGTTCTAAGCCTCCCTCACGATTTAGAGCAAGGGTTGTTGTAAATACTGCCTTGAGCTCTTCCAGATTCAGCAGGAGTTTGAACCTTGGTGTATATAGGTGCACAAACTGCATCTGTGTACATGGAACTCCTACAAAACATTGTTCACATCCATGGAGAAGCGAGACGTGATCTCAGAGCAATAAGGACCCAAAAGCCATAAACAGGGACTGACTCAGATTTTTGCACCTGCAGCAGAGCCCATGATCATGGATGGCAAACCCTGAGCCTCCAAGGTCAGTCCCATTCATGGTAAATTAAGATGTCACTAAAAGAGAAATTTCTGGATTCTTTGTTGATTCTGAAGCCATAGAGGAAGGCTTTTAACTTATATATCAGCAAAACACAAGTGGCTGCACATGGATCCTGCAAAAATACCAAACCCTGAACTGTCTGAGACTTTGCTTCACTATATTTACTCACTGCCTCTATACTCAGCTGTTAGGTTCTTACAGCTCTAGACTGTCAACAAAAAGTCAGTCACAAAAAAAATTGTATTAAAAAGATTTGTTACAATTTCAAAAATTTATTTAAGTTTAAGAAGTCGGAATAGGCTGGACATCAAATTGACTTAGGGACGAACATGCTAACATACACACACTTTGTGAACAATCAGGAGAGGAGAACCAGGAAGCCAGACCATTTGTCAGTGTAGTATTTTCCAGACTGTGCTCTGCTTCTGTAGCCCCCGAAACTTCCTTTATAAACCAAACAAGTAAATGAGCACTCGTTGGAAGGTGATACACACAGCAGGTATCTATACTAAAGTCATGTTTCCCAGGCAAAACAGGAAACTGAAGGTACAAATTCAAATGTTCTGCTGGGAACTTTCAGCCCAACTATGGTCCTCCCCTATGAATGTGGATGGATTTCCAAATGATTTCAAGTTTGTATGCTCCCAGAACTGTCCCCTGGGCTTCCCATCTGGCATCATTGCCAACCCTCCTTCTGCTTGTTTTCTTTTCCCCTCCTGTGGAATTTTATTTCAAAGAATTAATTACTGTCATCTTACATTATCCTTGACTCATTACTTCCAGATTGTTCTATTATTTTTTTCCCCCACTACACACAGAGTGTTGTGGCCATTACTGAAATGGAGCCAGCAACAGCAGGGTAAGCAGACCCCCATTTGTACAATCAAGGACTTTAGAGACAGAAAAGCCTTAACAGTTTTTATCCACTTCTTCATTTTGTCTCCTGAAAGGATGTTCCTCTTTTCTGTATGTTCCCTCTTGAAACATTTCCCAGTTTTCCTCTGACTGACCTTATATTCTCCAAGCATCTGATTTTGGCATCTTCTTTGCTTCAGTCCTGCACTAACAGATTTCCTCATAAGATGCTCCCTGCTATTTGGACTGACTACTCTTTTCCTTACTCTTCCCACTGTCTGGTTTGTCTCTCTTCCCAAATGGAAGTGGGTAACTATGATTACCCTCATCACACAGATAGGCTGGGGAAGGAAGACATGAAGCTGCAGAGAGGGGAGCAGATACCACAGCTCCTGTCCACCAGCAGTGATGCAGACACAGCCCTGCCACCTCCCAGCACCAGCTCCTTCATTGCAGCTGTAAAGTGCCATGCACAACCCATAGACCTCTGACAGCAGGCTCCTGCCTCACTTTCCCTAGCAATGAGGCCTCTGTCTTGCCCTCAGTCTCATGGCAGTGGTCACTCTCCCATGCCAGGATGTCACACACCACTTGTGTGCAAGGGGAGCATTTTGCATGACTCCCTCTGGCAGATACATCACAGACACTGGACTCCATCTCACAGGTTAGAAGAGAAGGTGAATGAGAAGTTTGCCTTATTTGTAGTTATAGCACTCCTCAACCATGAATGTAGGATATGTCCTTGACCCTATTTATCTAATTCCCAGTCCATCTGGAGCACTGCTGTGGTCTAGAATCAGACTGCATGGAGAGACTTTCCATTTTGCAGGCCTGTTGTAGTTTCTGCAAGAGCTGACTGACAGGATTAAAGAGCTTGTTTTATCCCAGTCCAGAGTTCATAGGACACCTCTACCTCTTTCTGCAAATAATGAGTGAGATTATTAAGACAGAGGTATGATACAACAGTGTTGCAAAGAAAATGCATGATCAAAATGGCACCCCATGTAGTTCTACACTACAAAGCTCTCTGAGGAGGATAACAGGATCAGTCCTGCTGCATGAAACCAATCTCCTGGCATGATCTGCCCATCAGAGCACAAAAGTCAGCACTAGCCACTCATGGAAGGTGAAGGATCATTCAAAATTACATTTGCCCTGGGACTTGCACCCCATCGGCAATCACCACATGCACCTTGAGTTCTGTTCTGTCTCAAGCAAAACAGTGGCTAAACAAAACTCATGAAGGCCAACATTTTCCCTATTTTGCTCTGTGTGTGTGCTTGTGTTGATGAATCATTCATCAACTAGTCAAAGGATTCAATATTCATAAGCAGGGACTGAAGATGCAAAAATCAAGGGAAGGGTATATTCCCAAGCTCCACTCATCTTGCAGGCTCATCCTACTTATAAATTGCTTCTTGCTCCAGGTTTTCCTAATCTTTCAAATGTGGCCATCTCTCATACACACCTTTCCTGCAGGCTTTAATAAACAGTGAAATACAAATGTTAATATTTCAGCCATCATCATTCTAAAGCTCATTAAATTTCAAATACCAGGTTCATCTGAGATGAATGAGACAGTGTCTTGCAGGTACCAGGTTATTTGTGGGATCAGAATGCCATTACTGTATCAGTTATATCCTGCTCATATTTTGAAGACTTTTTTCCCAATGGCACATACAAGAGACTAAAATTTTATGTGTTTATATATCATGTATCCTAATCGAAAATGAAATTCCTGGACAGAAGAAGAAAGCATCAGGGAAAAGTACTGACTTGCTCCAAACATGCACAATTCAAGTCATGTTTATAAATCTTTGCCAGTTAGTACAGATAAATAATTTCCAAAATGTAATTTGTTCACAAATGGCTCACTTTGGTTCCCAGTCACTCGTGATGTGTGAATAGTCATATGGCATAATTTTTGTTCTTGGACTCAATGACTGAAACTTGTATGTGAGATATGCCTCCAAAAACGAGGCCAGTGAATGACAAATAGCAAATAACTCATTTCCAGAATGCATTCTTCAACCATTTAAAATTTGCAAACATTTTCATAAATTCCCAGCAGTCAGTGGGATATTGGTGACTAATGAGTTGCAGTGCCTCTGCGAATAGCCATGAATCTCATTCAGGAGGAGAGAGTCATCCAGATTTCATCATTATTCAACCAGCTGTAGCACACAATAACTCTGGAGCAACCCACTAAATTCCAGAGGCAGGTTGATCATCTCTGGCAACAATGTGTAAAACAGTCTGGGTTAAATTATCAAATGCTGGTTAAATCTGCAAAGGTTGAGCCCAGACCCCTGTGTCTGGAAAATTAACTAGCAAAGTCAAACACTGCTAGAAAAAGACATGCACATTTCTCACACCCCAGAGAAATGGAGATAGCAAGACCCTTTTCAGTTGAACCTGCACAAAGTGGGTGTAGAAACCATTTGGAGCTGGGTTTTCAAGTCTTTTTTTGTGTAGATCTCCACCTAAACGATGATGGAAGACCACTATTTTTCAAAGACATTCTTTATCCTTTAGAAACAGCGAATATATATTTTGCATTTTAGCCCTCCTACATAGGTGGGGAAAGAGCCTAATACACTCTCCTCCTGAGCAACGCTAACAGAGAAAATACATACCCCTAGGAAATCATATTCCATACCTCTATCCCACAAGACGTAGAGGCAGCAGAATGCTCCAAGTGTTTGGATAGCACTTCCAGAAATTCACCGGAGGCCGATAGAACAGCAGTGTTTATTTAATAACAGAACCACTCAACCAACAGAGCTAGGCAGGGTAATTAGCACAGAAACAGCTGTAGTCACAAGGGGGAAGGCGGATTCATGGGAGAATATGGTGCTGTGGTTGCAGTATTTTCTGTGGGATCCCAGAAAGTGACAAGATAAGAATTAGAGCTTATGAATCTAGGAAGAAAAAAAAAAAAAAGGTGGCTGGGTCTTTATTACTTAGTACATCGAAAGTCACTTTCCTCAAGTAAGAGGAGCAGATGGACTAACATCACCATGACATCTTTTGGGTTCTGATGATAGGAATGTGATGGGGAAAATGGCCTGTTCCCCCACGTACTCCAGCCCAGCTCTGCTGTAAAAAAGGCATAGGAAAGGGATCAGGATGCTGAGAGGCATTTACCTTAGGAAGATAGAACAGAGGGCATGAGGTGTCTTTGCAGGTGAAGGTGGAAGCAGGGAAGCCCACAGGGTGACTCACACCATCTGAATTAGTCTTCAGAGAATTCCCATGTCTTTCCCAGTACACTGCATAATTCTCCATTTGCTGAAGTCTCTTCACTAAGCTGCCCTTGTGGTGCACAGAGATGATCTGGGAAATACTTGGAAATACTTTCTCTTATCTCATCACCAGCAGAAAACACAGTCCTCCATGCAGACACATCTGTCTGTGTAAGCGGAGAAGTAGGAGATACCCCAGGATACCCAGACACATAGGCACCTTTTCCTAGGCACCTTTTCCTAAGCCAAAATATTCAAAGGGGCTTGTGACTTTTGTGTTTCATCTTATGAACACTTTTATTACAGTTATCTGAGGTCCCTCCAATGCTAAGGAATTGTGATCTGCAAGTTCAAGGGGTGTGGGCCCTCTTGCAGGTTTAGCAATACTACCCAGAGGATTGACGCAGCAGCAGCAGCTTTGGGGCCAGATACCTGGCTGCTCTGAGTTGGCAGGAAGCTTTCCAAACCAATGGAAATCCCCAGTTTACACCAGGTGGGGATGGAACTTTATCAGCTTTGGTGTTGTGTGACAAGATTTTGGTGGCAGGGGGGACTACACGTGTGACTTCTGTGAGGAGCTGCTACATCTGCCATGTCTGGCACAGTCAATGCCATCTGCCAAGACAGATCCACTGCTGGCCAAGGCTGAGCCCATCAGCGACAGTGGCAGCAGCTCCAGGATAACATATTTAAGTGGGAGGGGGGAAAACCATTGTGCAACAGCAGCTGGAGAGAGGAGTGAGAACATGTGGGAGAAACAATGGTGCAGACACCAAGGTCTGAGAAGAAGCAGGAAGAGGTTCTCAAGGCACCAGAGCTTAGATTCCCCTGCAGCCCATGGTATAGACAGTGCATGGTACAGTCCCCTGCAGCCCCTGGAGGTTCACTGGAGCAGGTGCATCCACATGTAGACTGTGGAGGACCCCACACCAGGACATGCGGATGCCCAAAGGAGGCAATGACCCTATGGGAAACCCATGCTGGAGCAGGATCTTGTCAGGAGCCCACACAGAAAGAATTGCACCCTGTATAAGAGACTCCCACTGAAGCAGAGGAAAAGTGTGAGGAGTTCTCTCCCTGAGGAGGAAGGAGCAGCAGAGACAACGTGTGATGAACGGACCACAACCCTCATTTCCTCCCCCCTTGTGCAACTGAGGATGTCACAAAAATCAGGTGTAGAGTTAAGGCCAGACAAAGGAAGGGGTGGGGCAAAGGTGTCTTAAGATTCAGTTTTATTTCTTATTACCCTATTCTGAACTGACTGGGAATAAATTAAACTAATTTCCCCAAGTCTGTTTTGCCCATGACAGTAATGAGTGATCTCTCCCTGCCCTTATCTTGACCCACAAACCTTTGGTCCTATTTTTTCTCCCCTGTCCAGCTGATGAGGAGAGTGATAGAGCAGCTGTGGTGGACACCTGGCATCCAGTCAGGGTCATCCCACCACATAATTTTCTCAGGTTTTCTCCAGCAAATGCATCTATTATACTATTTAGAGGAAGCAGCTAGAGCATACTGCTGCATGGACTGATGTTCTTTAGATGTGGGTACAGCTGCAGCTCCCTCATCTTTGTAACATCAAGCTGCTCAAAGAGGTTTTACTCTGCATCTAGATCAGCTATATGTTTCCCTGGGGGAACCCTCATTCTTCCTGCTCTTACGCAAGTAACTGTTTTCACCTCCAAGAAAGAGCCATTGTTACCACTCAGTAAGGACTGTCCTTGGTGGCCAGCTGGTCATTAGCATGGCTGTGTGCCTTGCCTGTCCTCCTGCCACAGAGCTGACCTGCAGACAGCAGGTTTCACATTTAGCACTCAAATGTGATCAAGCCCAGGGGATCATGAAGTCCATTCAGCATGTAATGCGAGGATGGCCTTAAATTATGGGATGGACCTACCCACTGGGACCATGCAACTTGCACAGAACAGGGTCAGAAAGTGGCACTTACTTAGCATCATCTTTGGCATTTATTTAAGAGAAGACAAATTCTTTTTCCAGGAAAACCAGAGGACAGAGAGAAAGAACCCATGCTGCTGTACAAAGTACAGTAGGTACAGTAAAGTACAGTAGGTAATACAACTCAGGTCTTTCCGTTAAGCTGTCAAGATAAGGATGCTACCATAAAATTATATTTGTGTCTTCAAAAAGTAACCTGCATTTCCAGTGGGGTTTGGTTCTCTTTCATTTTGCATTAAAACAGCAAGAAAAAGATTGTTGCAATGGAAGTCATCTTGCTTTGAGATTAATTTAGAAGTTATTATTTACCCCAAATCTGTGGCACTGCCTGAAGCTTCCTGTTGTGGTTCAGCCAAAGAAACAGGGACTGTGGAGAGAACAGGAACTTTATGCTCGAAGGCAAAGCGGTATAAAAGCAGAAGACCCTGAGAACTCATCATGGCTCACGCTATGCTCTGCATCCAAGGGAAAAGAAAAACAAACAAACAAACACAAACAAAACCTTTTAAAAGGCTGGGAACAGCACAGAGAAAGGAGCTTGTCTGGTTGAAACAAGCCCATCTCGATGTGACAGACCACCAGGTTGTGGGACACAATGTAGGTAGTGATGGACATCACAGGCACACCAAAAGTCCCAAACTCTGAGCACCCTACCGCACTCTCAGAAAAAACCAATTCCTTCCCAAAGGACAACACCAAAACCAGCTGGAAGCAAAGACGCATAGATACAGGGGCTGAAAATACAACAGAGGTGTCCAGCTCTGGTGATCACTTGCTGGACAGAACACCTACCCAAAATTTCCATAGAGGCTAAAATCTGGCTTTGCACTGAGATCCTCCATTTAGCAATATCTGCCAGAAACAGATAACAACGCACTTTCACCTCTCTAGTGTGGGCACGGTGTGGACAAACACACTAAAAAGACATTGACAATCACTCATAAACTGTGCACAGAACAAGAAGTGAATGGGCAAAGCAGCCAATATTTTCTAAGAGGTGATTCATCTGTATCAGGAGAGGGCCCATCAGGAAGCTGGGGAGGAGGTATTTTGAACTGCTATTGCTCATACGGCAGAGAAAGGTGCTAATTTTCCAAGATTTTTGTGCTGCTGTCTTCTGTCCTGGAAATCTTTCTGAGGTTCTCTTAAGCATTAGGTTTCTTAAAGATGAAGGGAATACTGGGGAAAAGAATGGTGACTAAAAAAGTTTTGCTAACATCCTTTGAGAACAGCAGCACTAGAAAGAAGCAGCAACAAACCTCCTCTGCCTTCTAACTTGTCACTTAATAATTCCTACATATATATATATGTGTATATATATATATATATATATACAGAGCAGGGAAAACTGCAGTCCAAGGAAGATTAACCTGAATTTTAATCATAGAATAGGTAAGGTTTTCATTTTCTTTTTCCCCTGAAGGAAACATGTGACATAACGATTCAAAAAAAAAAAAAAAAGCAACCCACAAAATCAACCAACAAGCTGAATCTGCTCTAGTCTGAAGAACAGAGAAGTGTCCCTGCAAACTTGAGCAAGGAGGATATTATCTAGGGCACTGTAATAAAAACAGGTAACTTAATTAAAGCATAGCGTGGACCGCTACAGCTATCCATGCCCGCAGCTCACCACCCAGAACTGTCACACATGTCTGAACCTATCAGCTCCAAAAGGTTATCCAGCAATTCTTCCTCTCTTCTCCCTTCGGTTTTAATTTCCGTGCTCCTCAGTTTTACTTTGAGGGGCCTTCATTTCTCTCTCTATTGTTACGTGCTGTGTGCTGCTTCGGAGGTTGTGAAAGAGCAGCTGGATTTGCCATCGCCCTTGGCGGGCAGGCAGGAAGCGCTGTACTGCTGGTGCATCTGAATTAGTTTGCTTCCTGCAGTGAGATTTCTCCTTCTCCGTGGCACATCCCAGCACACCCCGGCCCTTCTGTTTTCAGACAGTCCCCAGCAACGCACCCCACAGGTGCAATGCCTCCACTGCTCGTGGTCTCTGGAGTGAGCAGAGATGCATCTCCTCTGAGTAAGTCATGAGGAAGTGACAGCACCGGGCTGGGCTCTTCTCCTTTTAGGTGCTCATATTGCCCACTTAAAGCCATACACATTTACTCTACGGCAATGTAAACCTACCCTTTACTGTTCACCAGCTAAAGGATGCTCTTCCTGATGCTCCCTGTGCTTGGGTAGCCCATAGAACCTGGGAGTGAACATATACATCACCGATCGCTCTCATCCTGGGGAAGATCACAACTGGATTTTCTGACTGAAGGCTGACTTGTTAACTTTTTGTACTAGTTTGAAAACAAA
>VZRS01008984.1:4697-66007 GCA_013398055.1 Ifrita kowaldi
GTAAGTCCGTGCTGGCTGGGTCTGATCCCCCGGCCATGCTGTAGGTGCTGTGTGATGGCACTCAGGATGATCTGTTCCATAACCTTGCTGGGCACCAAGGTCAGGCTGACAGGCCTGGTGCTCCTTATGGCCCTTCTTATGGATGGGTGCCACACTGGCCAATCCAGTCATCTGGGACCTCCCTGGTTACCCAGGATTGATGATAAATGATGGAAAGTGTCTTGGCAAGGTCTTCTGCCATCTCCTGCATCACCCCAGGATGGATCCTGTCTGGTTTCATAGACTTGTGAGCATCTAAGTGGCTTAGCAGGTCACTAACTGCTTCCTGCTGCATTACAGGGGGACTATTCTGTTCCCTGTCCCCATCTACCAGCTCAAGAGGCCAGTTGTCCTGAGGACAACCTGTCTTATTGTTGAAAACTGAAACAAAGAAGATGTTAGGTACCTCAGCCTTTTCCTCATCTTTGATAGCTATATTCCCCTTCTTGTCCAATAAAGAATGGAGGTTCTCCTTGCCCCTCCAAGATGTGTTCTAAGATCACTTAAGGACTTTGCCCACTGTGGCAAACTCTCCGAAGAAGCAACTGCTCATCTGTGACGACTGAAGCTCCCCTTCCCCGAACATGCCTCTGTGAAACTTGGGCTGTGAGTTAACCCACCTGAGAGGAACTGGAGATAAGACTGTCTGGGTGTTATCTCAGACTAGTGTGAGGAAAACACAGTGGGGGAGCACTGATACTGGACACAAAGAATCCACACAGGGAGCCAACTCAGCAACTGTGCTGAAAATCAACTCTGAGTGGGTAACTCTGTAGCCAAGGAGCATTAATTCCTTTGTTTGCTAAAATGTATAAATAATGAAAAGTTTTGAACACCTTGGGAACAGCACCAGCGAGAAGACCAGCGTGAAGAAAGATGCAACAGGATGCTTTATGGATCCAAGTATGGTGATATCCTTCTACTTAAACTGTCTCACTCTTTCTCTCCCTCCAGCCCTCCTCTCTTTCCTATTTCTATCTATCTCTCTACCTTGTGTTTACTGTTAAATAAAATCCATACTATTGACTTTGGCATATGGTGCTGTCTGCACTTTAATTCAGGTAGAGACATCTCTCAGTAACTGGATCATAACAGATGTGCTGAAACAATAGCCTGTTGCTGTGAGAGGGTGAGATGTGCAGCTGATCATTGGCCCAGGGATTGGCACTGGAGAAGGCAGATGCAGCTCTTATCTTTCCTGGAGTGTTTGTGCATTGGTGTTACATCCCACTCCTACATGGAAGGGGGCAACCAAGATTTGTAGATGCTCACAGAGAAAAAGAATGGCAAAAGCCAAAAGGGTCCTAATAAAACCTCACAAATTTTTATTAACAAACTACACACTCAGCATGGAAATTGGTATATGTTTTGCCACTATCTTCTAATAGTAAGAGGAAAAAAAAGAATAAAAGAAAACAGGAAAGAAACAGGGAAAGAGAAATCAGATAGGAGAGGAAAGAAGATTGCAGTCCTGGGTCCAGCATTGATCCAGCCAACAGGTATCCAGGGTCCTGAGGGCATGCCACCCAGCCTCTGTGGTGGTACATTTTTATAGGTAAGTTTCCCCCATCCTGGGATTAGGTTCCTCACTATTCATACAAATGAGTTAATGTGTGCAGCCCAGTATTCTGGACCTTTCTGGAAATGGGCTGGGGGGCTTTGAAGGTTTTTTGGTGGTCTTGATTCTCCCTCTATTGGTCTTGCTCACTCCTTGACCCCACTCCTGCACTTAAGCTGTCCTTTATGTTGTGTGGTCACCATGGACTGGAACAGGAAATTCAGCTCCAGAACAGTTCTGCCTTACCTTCATATGACTTCCCTTTACAGGCACATCCTGTTATAACTTGCCTGCTTGATGGCTGTTGGTGTTTGGGGCATAGCAATGCATTAACTCTTTACTGCTTACGTTTCTACGTTGGTCAAAAAACCCAGTTACCATCTGACAGGAACAAAAATCATCCTTAGGGCACAGAGGAGAGTGAAGGGCTTCACATTCTTAATGACAGGGCAACATCTGCACCCTTTTTTCCCTTTATCTCTTTTTCCTAGTCTTGTGTTTCTTGCACTTGTTGTTGTTGCTGCAGACTTAAGGTGCCAGATGCTACTTGTCCGCTGTAGAGGTACCAAGATCTGTAGGGAAGGCATTGATCTCTACAGAAGGGAGTGTGAGGCCAAGTTCTTCCTAGATGAGTATAAAGGGATCTCTGAGTTCAGGCTGCTTGGGCAATGATCAAGCCAGCAGGATTTTATAGAATTTGGATGCAGAATATTCTCAGAGCAGAAAATGCAGGTTTGTTTGGGGTTTTTTTTTCAGTTATTTTTTTCCTTACAATTTAAAATTGAATTCAGTTTAATGAAATTCAAATTAATATAACTCAGGATGAAAGGGTTGTGGTCCACTGCAGCCTGAACTGCAGCTGGTCCATTCTGTCGTTCAAAACATTTTTCCCTTTAGGAACCGCAAGATCTCCTTCAGCAGATTAAAGAAATTCAGCAGCTTTTCACGTGGAAATGGACAGGGCTGCGTTGGTTTTGGAGGTAGCGTCTGCAAGGGAGTCGAGGTGTAGGCTGGTGCTGGAGTAACTGCTGGTACTGGCTTTTTTGCCATCGTGGCCTGGATCCAGTTGTAGTAGTACTGAGTGGAGCTGGAGACTGCAGGCCGTTTAGGTCTGGCACAGCCTACTCCCCAGCTGGTCACACCAATTTGCCAGAAGAAGTCACCATGTTTAGCTCGGCAGACAAGAGGCCCCCCGCTGTCACCCTGAAGCAGAGCAGAGAGGATTAAGGTGCTTTTGGGAACCCCTGTCAGCAGTTAGAGTTGGCTCCTTTGCTCTCCCAGCCCCTGTCAGAACTGGATTCCCAGCAGAGCAAAGCTCTGCTCGAGTGCTGGAGCTTGCGGAACCTTGACACCCTTGGGAGCAGGTTGGGGGCCTGTAAGGTGGGGCTGTCTCCCCTGTGCTTGGACATTTCAGGGTTGGCATCTGGACTTCACTGAGCAAGGACCCACGGATGGGAAAGGGGGCGGAAGCTCCAGCGGCGGTGCGGAGCTGGGGCTGGGAGGGCCGCTGGCCAGGAAAAGCACATGCTGGGCTGTGCTTGGGTGGTGTGATGAGGCTGCCCACGCTGCTGGGGGCTGGGGAACTCGTAGCATGCTCCTACCTGGCAGGTGCCAACGCCGCCCTGCCCAGCACACACATGGAAGTCATAGATGTAGCCGTGCAGCCACTCACTACTGTTGCAGAGCTTGTTATCGACGACTTGGACCTTGGCCTGCTGCAGGACATCTCTTCCTGAAGCTGTGAGCAGAGAAAAGAATGAGCTCCCAGCAGCTCCTTGCCCATTCTCCTAGCCTGTGTGTGAAGTCCTTCCCTAGGGCTTGGCTCTGCCTCCAGAGAGGTGTTGGAGTGCTGTGTCACTGCTGACTGGCATTGGGCAGCAGGCCAGGCCCATTTTTCCAGAGGCATACGTCCCATAGCCCAACTCTCATTTTGGCCTCTGCTGTCAGAAAGCCCCAGCCATCTCTCCCTGGTGTGCCAAGCTTACCCTCAGGGCACAGGTCCTTTATGGGAACTCACATTTTACAATCCTGTCACCCCAGCCAGCAACGTAACAGTTTTTCAGCTCCGACACTTTCACTGTGGGATCAGGCAGGCAGGCGAGCTGAATGGAGGAGCTGCACCGGACTGGCCGGTCCAATTCCAGCAAGGCGACGTCGTTATGCTCAAGTTTAGGAGTATATCGTTCGTGAATGATCAGCCGCTTAATCCGACGCACTTCCACCCCAGGGCCTGCCTGACCCAATGAGGTGGCCCCAAGCACCACGGCCCACTCACTGATGGGACTGGAAGGCAGATGGAGAGAGGTGTGAGAGGGAGTAAAATCATGCGCTGTTACAGCCCAGCACTTCCCTGCCTTCTGCTTCCTGAGGCAGAGAGGAAAACAGCACTACAGATAGTGAAAGTAGGCTCGAGATACATTAAGCTGGAGGCTGCTGGAAAGCAGTGGCATGAGCCCAGCCTTCTCCCTGAGCAGTCTCTCAGCTGGGCTCTGCAATGCCCTGGCACCAGGCACACTGCAAGGAAATGGGATGGGAGTAGCACACACTGGTGATGTGGGGATATCCCTGTGCCCAGGTCCTCCTTACTTTGTTATGTTGATGAAGCAGTGGGCAGCTGTGAGGAGCCACTGTGCGCCGATGAGGGTCCCTCCACAGACATGCACAGATATTGGTGGTGCCCAGACACAACGGATACTGGCAATCCCAGCCCAGGCCCCAGACCCTGGCAGGACATCTATGCCACCCACGACGCGCGATGAGCTGAAGATACCACCCATGGGCCGAAGCCCACAGATCCCTCTGTAAGCAGAAAGTCATTACTGTTCTGTGCGAAGGCTTGCTGATGGGCAGGCTGAAGGTCAGCCAGCTTCCCTCCCCACAAGGCTTTGGTTGCAAAGCCAGCAGGGCCAGGGAACTGCCTGGGGTGTGCATCTGTCTGCCTGTTTCTGCTTGAGCCCCATAGACAAGTTGTGCCAGCAACCCGGGTGCTGGTGATAAACTGAGGCTCTCACCCAGGGTTTTGGAAGCTGTGGTATGGCCACAGGTGGCAAGTGGGCATCCTCAAGGTACCCCCTAAGCCTTGCCTGGGCCTCTCCACAGAATCTGGAGCTACTTACCCACAGTTGCCATGTGCAGACCCGCAGACAGCCAGTAGGATGAGGATGCAGAGCAAAATCATCACTGTCAGAGACACAGGTCAGCTGCAAAGAGCGAGGGCTCGTCACCTCCAGTGCATCTGCCAACGTAGTGCCCACAGCACTTCATTGCCCACACTGTACTTGGCCGTGGGGCTGATGTCACAGAGGAGCTTGTTCCATGTTCTGGGCATGGTGCTGGCCTCTGGAGAAGGGGGGGAGGGGCAATATAGAGTCATAAAACCACAGAAAGGTCTGGATTGGAAGGTACCTTAAGGATCAACTAGTTTTAAGCCCCAGCCATGCACATGAACACATTCCATTACACCCGGCTGCTCGGAGTCCCATCCAAGCTGGCCTTGAACAGTAAAAGGGATGAGGCATCCGCAGCTTCTCTGGGCAACCTGTGTTAGTACTGTGCCAGTGATACAACGTTTTGCTTGTCATCCGAAACTCTTACAGAATTTGCAGCAGCAGCAACAACAACAACAACAACAACAACAAAGAAAGCAACACACATTCTGATTTTAAAACAATCTGTGACACTGTTTTCATTTGCTTTGCTTTAGACAGGAAAATGTCTCAAGGCCCAAGGTTTTTTTGGTGTTGTTTAGAAACTAACTATGAAGATCTCTAATTAAAAGACATTTTTCTTCTACAGAAGTGGAGTCCCTTTACAGCTGAGCCTGTTTATTTAGTTGCTTCCGTCTGACTGCTAAACAGCTTACCCTTATTTTGAGAGGTACAGCACAGGCTGTGCATTGGACTACCATTTCAGTTAACGGCCAACAAGTTCCTCTCCTTGATGACCAAATTCCAGTTTTCTTAGCTTTCCTTTGATGAAGTTTAAGGAGGACCAGGGAGATTGAATGTTTCAAATTCCCTGGTGTGTTGTACAGCATACACAGAGAAAGATCAGATGTGAGCAGCCTAAGACAACTGTGCATTTGCAGCTGCTGTCCCCCAGACCCAGAAGCTCCTAAAACCTGTGTTCCCTTCTTCCACTGCACCCTTTCCCTCCTCTCTCAGTGGGCACAGTTCCAGCCCTTTGGAGGGACTCTTTCCCTTCCTGCCCTACTTGCCTGCCCACAGCTGCATTTTGCAGGTGCTGGCTCAGGGAGGCCTTGCCTTGCACGGGAGAATGAGTGGGACTGCAAACACAGTTATCTGTGAAAATAGGCCACTTTATTTCTACAGTGACAAAGTCACCATCAGCCATTGCACACATGTGGAGGAGGAGCATGGGTAGGACAGAGCGGACCTTTGGCACTGAGGCTGCGTTTGGATCAGCAGGCATTGCCCCAGCAGGCAAGGGTTGTGGTCCACTGCAACCTGAACTGCAGCCAATCAATCCTTCCCTAGCATGCCTTAGGCTCCAGGCTGCCCCTCTTCAAGCTGCAGTTAGACTTGAGTGAGAGATGTGGCTGGCTTTTTGTTTCTTTAAACTCGGTAAATCTCCTTCCCCTGCCTTGGTTACAGGGGGAAAGAGAAGCAAAAATACTTCAGTTTGTTGCTGTAGTTCTTTGGCTTTTAAGGCAGAAATATTCTTCATGCAGTGGAAGCAGTGGTATTTTGGGCGAAGTGGGCATGAGCTCTAGGCCTTTAGCTTTTGCAAAGGAAAAAAGAGAAAAAGAGAAAAAAGAGAGAAAAAGACAAAAAAGAGGAAAAAAGAGACAAGGAGAAAAAAGGTTAGGA
Source organism: Ifrita kowaldi (assembly GCA_013398055.1). NCBI lineage: Eukaryota > Metazoa > Chordata > Aves > Passeriformes > Cinclosomatidae > Ifrita > Ifrita kowaldi. The sequence goes on from VZRS01008984.1 coordinate 11,124, forward strand.
AAGAGGAAAAGAAAGAAAAAAAGAGAAAAGAGAGAAAAGAGAGAAAAAAGAGAAATAAGAGAAAAAAGAGGAAAAAAAGAAAAAAGATGAAGAGAAATAAAGAGAAAAAGAAAAGAGAAAAAGAGAAAAAAGAGAAAAAGAAATAGAGAAAAAGAGGATGAAAAGAGGAGAAAAAGAGGAAAAAGAGGAAAAAAAGGAGAAAGGTTTTCCATGGAAAGTGTGTTTGCTCCGAGGGAAGTCTGAACCTTGTTGGGCTGAAGTTTCACCCTTGCAGGTTCTTGACAGCTTTTATTGTTAGTGGCCATGTCCTGTGACCAAGTGTGATCTAGGGAGGCTTGTAGGTGTCATCTTTGCTGAAATTTGAGAAGAGGTTTCATAATTTCAGGAACACCTGTTGCCAGCACTTGTTGCAAAGCTTGAGCAAAATGGACTTGGAAAAAAGGACAGGTCTGCACCATTGAGGGATACAGTGAAAATTAAATCAAGAGAAGTTGGTATGTCCTCCTTGGATAGATGCACTAATTTAACTGTGGTTTCTGCATCAACTGTCTCCCCAGCATCAAGCGCGAATGCCTTTTTTGCAGACTTTTTTGCATGGAATCCTGTGCAAGGATGTGCAGATACCACTGGTCAGGTAGAGCCATTGGCATCATGAACCCCACAGCTGGAAGCATCAGGAAGAGGAGGACTTTGCTCCAACAGAGCAAGACTACCACTGTAACAATCCACATCATTCACTAATCTCCTTGGGGCTATGTGGGCACTACATGAAGTCTTCTGCAAGCAGGTCCATGTGGGTAGTTGTTCTTCTGAGGGAAAGTCGCATTATTTAGCAACATGATCTTTTCCCAAACTTTCTCACTTCTTTTTTTTTAATTTAAGGCAGTTTAAATGCATAATTTAGCTAAACCCATCTTCCTTAGAGGGATCCTGCCTTTAAAAATGGAAATGTGGGGGAAGAAAGCAGTCTATCCTTATGCAGAGGTGAAACAGATGTTTATCCTCTGTGGCTCTGGTCAAGCCTGCACAGAGCTAGGGGTAAGGGCCTAGCCTAGTATTTATGGCTGAACTGGTGCCCATCTGATGCCCACTTTGCATGTGAGCATGATAGCCTCAGTAACAGGATGCAGCTTTGTCTTCAAAGATACCAGATACCCCATCCCAGTGGGTACAGCTCATCCTCGGGACCAAGCAGGATGAGCAGCACATCCCCCATGACCGGTTATCTGAGCTGGATGAGATCTATATGAAGGAGGCTGAAGATACTGAGTGGAAAGAAATGGCACGGCAAATCCCTGCTGCCGGTTGTGATGGGAGAGAAGTGCCCATGCTGACAGTACCCTTGGGCTCAGCTTTCTGCTCGCTCGAACACAAAGCTTCTGCAGCTGCAGGTGCTAATGTGAGGAGCCTTCTCCTCTCGCCACCCCAGAGCTTTAACAAAGGGGTTGGAGACTTGGAGCTGAAGAGGAGGTGAAAGACAGTATCAAGTGCAGGAGCAAGCCCTATGTGGCCACTCTGTCCTTGCACAGCCTCTGAGCTGAGGAGCGGCATCACCAATGAATGGATGCAGCCGGACAACTGTTCCAATAGCATCAAAGACACTGAAGGTAATGTTGGAGCCAAATCCCTCTGGGAGTGGCCAAGCTTGGTTTGTCACAGTGCCCTTCACTCCCAAATTACCCCTGCCCCAATGACGCACCCTTGCTCAAAAGTCCCACTACATCTTTAAATTCGGTAGTCATCCCTCTAGCATTGCTAAGCTGGCTCATTAAGTCAATTCCTAAGGCATCCATGGGAACATTTGCTTACTACACTTCATCCTTCTTTTCTTTTCAGTCTGCATTTTGTACAGCCCCCCGTACTTGGTGTCCTACACTTGGCAGTCTCACTTACTAAGTACTGCTTAGTTATACTAAGTACTCCGTAATCTTGCATTACCCGGGGCAGCTTGAACAGTTCAAGTTTTTGTTCTGCACCTATGGCTAAGCTTAACCCTCACACCAACCCTAACCAGAACCCAACTAATGGGACACCCAACTCTCTCTGGCTCTCAGGGAGGAGTGGCAGTCCACACCTTCCCTTGGTGGCTTTTTCACAGCCCTCCTAAAACAGGGTTTCTGCTCTTTGTCTTGCACTGACACCTCACCCTTTTCCTGACCCTCACCCTGCCCTAAGCCCACGTCCAACATGAGCCTTGCCAGCAAAGGCTGTCTCCCTTGCACCAGGTCTTAGCCATTTCAGTCTTCATCAATTCCCAGTACACTCAAAAAAGGAGAATTATATTTAAGCACTTCTCATGGAAGGAGGAGTTGATTCCAGCACAATTTATTAATAGGGCTGGAAACTCCCTAACAGAAAAACAATTTTAAAACCTCTACAACTGACAACAAAAGTATGCACATGTGACAAACAGTAAAATGAAAAAAACCTCCCCAACTTTCCAGATTTTTTTGGTACACTTTCTTGTCTAAAACTCAGCTCCATGTTACTTCTTCATAGTTATCACTAAAGCATTTTAATAGAATAGTATATTTTTAAAATTCCAGAGCAGAAATCAGGAGGAAGATGGGATCCTCTTCCACAGTTTTGATTTTAAATTTTTCAAGACTCAATACTGTGGGCAGGGATGAAATAAAACACATGTGAGGGGACAGAAAGGATGGAAAAGTGGAAGTTTACCATTGACTTATTTAATTTAAGAAGTGACTAGGGAGAAAAAGATGAGATATATAAATATATGTGTATGTATATATACACACACACACACATACAAATATTCAAAGATGGAACGAGTATTTCCATAGAATTTCAAAGATTTAAAATAAAGGAGGAATCAAAGTAATAATACATGACAGTATAAAAACTCAAAGAATATACTTAATTGCAATTCTCATTTCATAATTTAACAACAGTTCTAAATCTGCTTGCATGAATCCACAAAAGATACATTGGTAGTGAAATGAAAAGAAAAAAAAGAATGCTTACTCTTGCGTGTATTGTGTATATATACTATACCTCCAAAATGGCTTTTTTCACCAGTTCTGAAAGACATAGATTGTACTGCAGGTATTTCGCCTTTCTAGTGGAGCACATTAGGGTTTTAGCTCCTATTCTTTAAAAGAGTTTGAGGATTTGTCTCACAAGATTTTTCACAATAGTAGAAAAATAAATCATTAAAATCTAAATTAGAAGCTTTCCTAAAACTAATGCCATAAAGAGTGAGCAATGATGACAAATTATACTGTGATTTGCAAGTTATCAGGCAATGAAAGACCAGAAGTTTACAAAAATGAAGTAACTAATGTATCTATCAACTGCAAACCCACAAGTGGTGAAATTGGAAGTCAGTCGCCAAAAGGGCACAAATCAGTAGTCAGTCTAACAGATGAACCAACCTGAAAAAATACAATTCTGTGCAGCTGGTCAGAGACCAATACAGCAAAATCAGTTAAAGTTCGATGATTAATGATGAGATTCTCAAAACTATCTGATAAATTCAGAGTAGAAGTTCCAAAGTCACGCCATTGTTTCTGGAAATTCCATCGCTAAAACACTTGGTTGCTATCTGTTTCTTCTTTTCCATACTACCCTCCAGCCACTTTATATATCAAATTGTATACTATTAGCACAAGATTTATTTTTTTATGTGTAATTCCTAAAGAACACCATGAAAATAAAAATCCAAACTTAAATCAAATTGGAATTGTATTTATTTCACCTCTTGAACTTTATAACATTCACTACTACTTACATGTCTGAAATATAATTCTGTTTCACAACAGCTTCTATATCTACAAATGTGGAAACCACATACAGTTTTGCATTAAGAACAAAAATCTACTGCTCAATGAGCAGTCTGCAAAGAAGTAACAGTTCATGATAACTCTTTCTTTCTTACCTGACTGTCAATATTAACCCACCGCCAAGAAATTATAACACAACTCCAAAGGAAAGGGCATAAGTTTCACATATAAAATTATATTTAATCATTTGTGCAGATGTTTGGTCTATAGATGAAAACAGTTTCAGGGTAAATACTTACATATTGCTCAAAAATGCTTCAAGGAAAATAAAAATTTATCTGAGACATGCCCTGAGCTATCTAGACTCCTTAATAGTGCAATGTTGCAGTGATGCCTGGTTTCACCCGGGCTTTTGCAAATGAAACACAGTAACTGCTCACAGAGCTCCTAAATGGCTGACACAGCACAGTATTATATGCACTACAGCAGTTCTTGTAGCTTTGCCAAGTTTCTCTCCATCCACTGGATATTGAGCTGAATTGTGTCAATTGCCTCTTTTACACAACGCAGTTGAGAACTCTCCTCTGACTTTGACTCAAAAAATGACTTGACCTGCATAGCAAGAATAAAGAAAGAAAAACAAGATCTTAATTAAAATCAACACTAGCCATACAAATAGGTTCAGCAGCAAAGGCTACACACATGTTGCAGGAAATCAATTTTTGAGAATTGTTTGTATCTCTGCAGTAAGTAAACCTCTCAAAGGAGCTCCTAAAATGCAAGGAAAGCAGTTTCATAAATACAGCAGCAATAACTCATTTGGTTTCAATACATCATTTCACCAATAAACAGAAATTCATTTACCCTATCACAAAGCCAACAGAGAGTATGCAGAGCTCTGGAACATGAGTCCTATTCTGTGACACAGAATTGGTTGTTGCAAGCAACCCTCTTCAGCATTCTGGAACAGCCCCCACACCCAATCATCATTGTAACTGTCAATGCTAACAGTTAAAATATTATAGATCAAACCATTAACAACTGTCTCTACCAAATCATCTGAATGAAAACACTGGACTAAATCTTGAATGATTCTTGATACATTAATTTCAAGACCTTGTTAGGGAAGATGACAGAGCTTTCTAAAAGCTATTAAACAATTACTGGCTGATACTCAATTTCCACAGTAACTCTTGGGGATTGCTGACAGGAAAAAACAGCATAAAGCCATTTTTATGGCACATTAAAATGTATCACATTTCAGAGATACAAAAAGCATAGCTTGTTTACAAATTCTAGACCAAAATTTTATATAGATCAAATCATTATTTTGTGAGACAGTATGTTCCACTGCATAGGAAAACACAACAGTACAAACCAATAACTGCGTTCAACTCTGTAATGTAACTCTGTCACAGACTCAGTATATACTCTCCCAGCGTTAATGCATATATTTGCCATGTGTGGAATAGGGAAAGCAACTGATGTATATCCTCGCAAAAGGGTGTTGAGGATACAAATAATGTGTGAACATGTGTTTCCATCACTCTTCAACTAAATGAAAGCAGCACTGGCACTAGAAAATACCCCTTTCTGGTAGATTGAGTCACCAACCTCAAGCAGATGTGCCTTTGTTGCAAACTGAGAAGTTGACCAGCTGATGATATTCTGGATAGTATATGAGCCTAGGTGAAACCTGAAAGACAAACAAATATTTTCAGCTAGGAGACACTTTATGATGCAGTTTTGGTATATGTATACATTCTTTTCTACTATTTCTACTTTTTTGTTTAGTAGTCGGAAATTATTAAAAGCACTTAAATTCAATACCTTACATTACAATTACATACCTTATTTTTCAAAATAAATATACGATCTTAGAAAACCAAGCCTCTAGCTCCCTATTCCCTCTAAAAATGTTACGTCAGAGCAGAAGCCATGGAAAATTTTCAAACTTCTATCACAAATCAAATAGTAAAGAACTGACGACACCACGCAATGAATATCAAGATCTGTATTTGTGGTACGTATGTGTTCTAAATCTCTACTATAATTGAACTTGCAACTAGGTTTTGTTTCAAGTGAAGTAACTTGGTAATATTGGTTATGAAGAGCTTCCTAGAGCAGAAGTTTTCACTGAGGAGAAACTTTTTTAGTAATGTGAAACTGCTTAAAATCAAAGCTGGGATTTAGAAATACAGGTTTCTAGTACTGTTAGATTTTGAAGACTTGGAGGGGCCAGCTTTCCTGCTGGGTACCTTTCAAACCCAGTCAAAGAGAACATATTTCTGAAGCAAGTGGGGTATTTTGGTTACTTGGTTTTAGAAGTGCTGTAACAACGCGGAAAAAACAAATGCTGAATTAATTCTCTGGATCTCCTTTTGAATCCATTTGATCCACACAAATATCCTGCAACTGAACCAATCATCTTAGAGACAACAACCTTTCAAGAGAAATTAAGATCCAGATTGTTTAGAATTACTGTGAGGTTCTAGGATGTTCCAAAGTCCCATCAGCAATTGGTGAGACTTCAAAGTTTATGCAGCAAGTTATATTTGTAACCTCTGATTTTAAAACACGATTTACAATTTTAATATGAATCTTCTTATATGAATGCAACTATTTATTGTCTTGTTTGAAAGAAACAAACAGGTGCTTTTGCCACTGAGTTCTCAGTTTCGGCCACATCAAAAGCCTTACTTCCGTGTAAGCTTTTCCCAGTTCTCTTTGACGAAGTCCCAGGCCAGCAAATATCCAGGGAAACTCTGGCTAACAGTTGCTATGATATGTGAAAGCTCCTGTGACCTGATGATTTCTCCTTCAAGACTGTTCTGCATTAGCCTAGGAGACAAAGCATATGAAAAGAGACAGGAAAAAAAACATCTATTCATATGTTCACATGGGTTTCCCAAAAGTCCTCAGTTAGATGGAAAAGACGATATAATACATCAAGCAAGCAACTTCTGGCATCTGGAAGAAACCGCTGTTATGTTTTATTACAACGACCGTACTTAATTAGCTTTAATTTCTAGAAATCAGAGTGACCTTAGCTCTAAACCAAGTACCTGAATTTTTATTGGTGTTGGAAAAGATGAAGTAAATTCTAATAGCTTGCAAAACAAAAACAATACATCAACGAGGTAAGAGAGGGAAGCTGAAGACTAAATTAGCAGGCCAAGTTTGTGCTCTCCATGAAGTACTGAGATTTAGTCTATAGAGAAGAACATAATGTAAAGTCAAAATTTCACCTAAAGAAAGGAAAAAAGAAGAGGAAAAAAACCCAAACAAAAGAATACCTCAACTAGTTATTATTTTCATTATAAAGGTATACCCATTTTTTAAGGTTCTATGGAGTAGCCTGCAATTTTGTTACCCATACTGCAAAATCTAAAATTTTGTGTTACCAGTAGTGCAAAGCCTTTAAGTTCAATTCTTTTCTCTTTATGCATACTCAGAATTCGGTCTTTTGTGCTGCTCTGTTACATAAGTTATTTTTAAGTAAAAAATGTCAGGTTCTTCATGTGTATGGAAACCTGTGCAAAGCATTTGGATGGATTTTCTTTAGCAGTCAGAAATCTTTTCAACAATAGAAAAAAGGAAATGCACTTATCCAAGAAGGTGTTATCACTTGTAATTCACACAGCATACAACTTTTTGGCTCCTTCATACCAGATCAGCTTTCTGGCATCTTCTGTGCTGGCCAAGGCTTCAATCATTTTGCTTTTCTCTGCTTCAGAAGCTGAAGAGGAGTACATCTTCAGGAGGAATTCCCAGCCATCATTAGACTTGGCTCCAACTGCAAATATGGCTTTCATAACATCACTAGGCAGACTACAGGGAAAAACAAAAGCAACAAAACAAATAAACAAAGGGGGCACAAAAATGCTCACCTGAGAAAAGAAGAAAGAAGTCACAAAATTAAAAGATTAACCTGAAAAAGATGCCTCTCTTTCAAGCAATTTGATTCTGCAGCAATTGTTAAAATTTGCTGGACTGAATTCATGCCAATCTAATACTTTCAGTCACTAGGAAAAAGCAAATAATTTAGTCTTATGAAAACAAAGTAAATTGTATAAAAAAAAATCGAGAATTTTTTATGACTCAAAATGCACATGAATCCAGAGCAGAATGAATTCTGCATGATAAAAAGGTGTGTTTTGGCTTTGCCACTAAGTAATCTTCTTTCAACATGAAGCTCAGGAAAGGCAGATGAAAGCAATTTGTTGCTGGTTTTGCTGTCACACTTAATGACACTGGAGACAAAGTCTAGCACAGTCATCCTCTCATTGTGAAACAGCAATTACCTTTACACATGGAACAGTTAAAGGTAGATTTATGCTATTTATCAATACTAAGTAGGTGGGGTGGTGTGATGGGGTCTTTTTTTTTTTTTTTTTGTTCTGTTTGTTGTTAAGGTATTTTTCGCCAATACAACGGTGGCAGTGTAACAGGAGAACAGATGGGCAAAAGAAGTGGAAGCTCAGCTTTTGTGGTACCTTATTGTTCCATTAGACTTCATCCATGTCTCAAACATCTCAGTGGCAGTTGTTCTACAGTTTCTTATATCATGGGTGCAGGCAAAAGCCAGCAGTGTTGACCGGAGCTCTCGTTCAGACAAGGTCCCATCATCTGTCCAGTGCTGTTGATCAATTTTATCCCCAAGCAAGTGCTCTATTCTATGCTAAAGGAAAAAAAGGTACTAGCAATAGCTAATTCCTTCCAAGAGGATTTTTTTTATATACAAAATTAGTTTAAAATAAGAAAAAGTTGAGCTTTAGAACTGTGGAAGCTAAACATTGTAGTTTTTCATCTATTTATTGCAATTTACACATGCTGTTTCTTAACTGTAGGAGTAAGTATCAGATACCACATAAATCTGAAAGGTGAGCCAGGTTACATCTTAAATTGCACATGGAAACTGAAGACTACTCTTCAAGCCATGGCTCAGATTGGCTTGTAATCAGCTTACAACCTCAACTAACTACAACTTCTGTGTGTTTCTTTTAACTTCACCAAGTCACAGTTAACATACCTTTGTTTAACACAAAGAAACAACTTTTGTCTGTCTATAGGCCGAACACCCTTCAGTTTTGTAGTTCTGTGGCTTGCCAAAACCACAGCTGGATGCCTGAGCTACCACATCTCAGCTGAAACTTTTGAACTTAAATAAAACTGGACAGACACTGCATTGCAAACCAGAGCTAGGGCTGTTTATAGCAGGTATGTAACAACTTTGGGTAATTAAAATAGTGCTTTTTGTTTCTTATGTTTCCTTAAGCACTCACTAATTATCCCTACCTAGCATAAAGAAAAAACACCTGCTATTTTATCTAATCATTTAATAATTTTCTTATAGACTAAATCCCTTTACTGACATTTTACAATGTAAAGCAGCAAGGATAATTTTAAACCAGTGATGAATATGGAGAAGAAGCTCCATAATAAGAAGGTAAGCAGAGAAATGATAGACATATCCTCCTCAAGAACTGAACCTACAATATTTCACTGCCAAGTCTGTAGCACTACATTGTATTCATCTATCACACAACTGGAACAGGACAATGACAACTATCCTTGTGTTTCTATTTTTACAGAAAACAGTACAATTTTTTTCTCCTGTCTCTCTACAGAGCAATTAGATTTCCAGCCACTCTAACTTTTGAAGACAACTTTTCTGTACAAGAAAAGTACATGGACTCTGTTTAATTACGTATTTGTACTAAATTGACCTGTATGGACACTTTAAGATAGTCCCAGACACCACTGTGTTCCCACTGCACCACACTCCCTACGAAACAGTTTGGGGCATGTGGGTATGGTATGGAAACAGCAGAAGGAGAGGGGAAGAAGCTGATCCAAAAAATGTAGCATTTCGATAAGAGATCATTAGAAAAAGCTGGGAAGACTGGTAACTCTCAAGAATCCCCATCCAAAGTGAAATTACTGAATATGTTCAGCAGTCAACACGTAAAAAGACAATGTAACTATAAAGAACATTATAGCTAATTATTTCAAATTATAATTAATGAAAAACTAAGACATACCATGACTCGTGCTGCCAGTTGTTGTTCACCCTTTTTGTCTAAAAGGTTGTATATAAGACTCAGCTGAAACAAAGCTTGAGTAAGTGGTGCAGTGCAGTTCTCTTTGTTAAGGTAATCAATCAACTCAAAGGCCTTTTCCAGAGACTCTCTCCCTAGACTATGGGTCAATGAAAACAAACATTAAAATGGATTACAAAACAAGTGCACTCCCTGAAACAAAATCAGAAGTGATGCTTTCCATTACACTAATGGAGAGATAAGACAACAAAGAAAACAGTGTCTTCCAGAAACGGAAACTATCATGTGGCTCTATGTGATCCCAATAAATAGATGATGCTATAAAGAACAGGGAGATAACATCTAGCACCAATATGGAAGCATCAGTGAACAGTTCCAATAAGGCTATTGAAGACTGAATTAAAATGTCTCTAAAGTAGTTGTCTCTAGAAATTAAATCTCATCTTTTCTTGGAAAAAACTCCAAACACATACTAAACACTTTTTCCAACACAGAAGTCGTACCGTGCAAGGTTGAAGATATTGTTGATCAAATTCGCTCTGTCTTTAGGACTCAGAGCAGTGTGGTTTTTTTTCAACAGATCAATCAGTATTTTCCAATCTTCAGCATAGTGCACTATGTAATAGCCATTCATGTCCACGTTGAATTTTATCCATTCCACCTCTTCTGGAAGTTCAATGACAGCTAGTGGACAGACAGTATGTTATCAGCAGAAACAAACATTTAATAACTGTTTGTTCAAATCAAAGTCTATGAAGTAAACTAGTTTCAGAGAGTAAATTCTTTCATGCTATTTCCCCTTACTATGAAGAAGGAAAAGCCAGTACAAAGGTTTCGAAAGGCTCAAAAATTCCAGGTTGTACTTCTTGATCCTTCTTCCTACATCTGATTGAATGAACATCATCACAGTCTGCCCCAAGCTGCATCAGTTAATTCCGCTCCTTCTGTCCAGTCCTTCTTTCAAACAGCCCCATCTACTGTTCCAAATACAGTATTTCCCTACACATATTATATATATAGGAAATAAAATACATATTTCAGTGGAAAGTTACTTCCTAACATTTCAACAAACCAGCAGACCAACTTTCACATTACTTGCTCTCTAAAGACCATGCAGTTTGAGAGACTGTGTGTATGCACTGTGATGAAAAGCATAGGCTTTTACAAATTTCAAACCTGTGCTTCTGTTCCAGTTGCTGCCATTTATTTATACATACAGTGCTATAGGGAACCAACTCTCTGATGATGACAACACCAGCAGTGCTTTGCTCCAGATCTCTGTAATTATTTTGTACCTGTATGTTTTCACCTTGTAGTGGTTTTGGTTTGGAATATGGATTACTTACTGATTTTTTGTGTGAGATAAAAAATTAAAAGAAAACAAAAAAAAAGCAGGTGTGCTGCGGCGTTAAGAAAAGGAACTTGTGAAAGCAAGTTCGTGCTGCGGCATTAAGAAAAGGAGAGAAAGAAAGAGCCAGGGGCCCCGGCCCGGCCGGGCCCGGAGCCCCCCCGCCCCCACTTTCCCGCAGGCCGGCCGGAACGAAAGAGAGAGTTCTGCCCCTTTTACGTGGTTTAAATAGGTAAATTGCAAGAAGCGTCATTAGTCTAAAAAACTGTCCATCAACTCAGGGTCAACCCACAACACACCTTCACATTTTACTCAAGGGTGTTCTCAGAAAAATCATGTAGCTGTAATACTTAAGTAACTTGCTACCAAAGTTATGAGTCACGTACCTGACTTCTGATCCAGTAAATATGCATTAATACGATGGGTAAAGTTGCACTTATTTGTAATGTAAGTGAGAGGAATATGCCACAGGTAACTGCAAAGGAAAACAAACATTTACTGACATATTACATACGTATTATCTCTCTTGAATGGTTTGTTTTGTTTCAATTTAAGCACTTTTGTGTACTAGTAATACTAGAATCACTGAATGCTGTGTAGAATAATAAAGTATAAATCTCACTTATAATCAGAATATGATGAAAGAATAAATGCACAGCATGCACAGAAATTAATTTTTAGTTCCACCACGTTGAGAAATGGGTAAATTTTACAGAACAGCTTGGAAGAAAAGGTTTCAGAAAAGACCTTTTAAGGTCATCTAGTTCAGCTCCCCTGCAATGAGCAGGGACATCTTTAACTAGATCAGAGTCCCATTCAACCTGGCCCTGAATGCTTTCAGGGATGGGGCTTTGACCATCTCTCTGGGCTACCAGTGCCAGTGTTTCACCACCCTTATTGTAAAAATACTATTCCTTATATGTAGTCTAAATCTACCCTTTTTAAATTTAAAACCATTGTTCCTTGTCCTATCACCACAGGACGTGCTAAAAAGTCTGTCCCCATCTTTCCTTTAAGTATCTGAAAGAATGCAGTGAGGTTTCCCCAGAGCCTTTTGTCCTCCAGGGTGAACAGCCCAAACTGTCTGTCTGTCCTTGTAGGAGAGGTGTTCTGTCCGTCTGATCATTTTTGCAAACCTTGTCTGGACTCATTCCAACAGGTCCATGCCCTTCCTGTGCTGGGACCCCAGAGCTGGATGCAGAGTTCCAGGTGGGGTCTCACCAGAGCAGAGCAGAGGGACAGAATCCCCTCCCTTGCCCTATTGGCCATGCTGCTTTGGATGCAGCCCAAAATACAGCTGGAATTCTGGGCTGTGTGTGCACATTGCTGGCTCGTGTCCTCTACCACCAGTCTCCCCAAGTCCTTCTCTGCAAGGCTGCCCTTGATCTGTTCATCCCCCAGCCTCTGTTGATACCAGAGGCTGCCCTGGCCAAGGGCCCACTGCTCGAGTTTGTCCAGACCCTTCTGGATGGCATCCCTTCCCCAGGCACATCAACTGCACCACTCAGCTTAGTGTCATCCACAAATTCTCTGCAGGGGCACTCGATCTCACTGTGTTTGTCATTGATGAAGATCTTAAAACGCAGTAGTCCTAATATGGACCCCTAATGGACTCCACTTTTCCTAGTACTTCTTTCCCAGTTTCAGCATGCTAGGTAGCTTGTCCAAAATCATATAGACAGTAAATCTCTGACTGCAACAGAAATTCATCCAGTATTCTATTTACCTGAGTCCAATGCTGTTTTTCTGATCTTTTACAAGTTTTAACTAAAATAAAAAAATGATCCAAATCATGGTATAGAAACCATAATTAATTGCATACCACGAAGACTTTCTTATGTGAACTGCAAGCCGGAAGAATAAATGCTAAGGAGGCTCATAATGATGATAAGGACTTGGCTATTTAGAGAAAACACAAGTGTGAGTGGGATGAAAGAAGCTGCACATATTAATCTGATTTTGACAGGGACCCCCTCTATGTATGACTCACAGAGTGCTCTTCTTCAAAACCTTTTCACGCATGTCCCAAATTTACATCAACTAGAAACAGAAATTACTTAGCTTAAAAATCCTTCCCTTCCCTTACCTGTCAACCCCACATTGCTTTTCTTCCTCCGCATAACAAAAATAAAACAGATCCCTCTAAATTCCTACATTTCAAGAGACAAATTTCTTTCACAGACTTAATTTTCTGCAAGATGGTGCAAAGGACTCAGCTCCTGTTAAAACTTCAAACAACTGAATAAAATCAGCAAAATCTCAGAAGAATTCACACTTACATATTTTTGTTAGAGGACACTGTTGAGGGTCATAAGGTAAGTTATATTTGCAGTAAACTAAATTTTAAAATTACCAACTGCCACATCTTTGCTTCTTCAGTATTTGCACATGTACTTCCTTTTACGTTTTGGTACAATGGATATTGCCTCTGTTATATATTCAGTCATTTGTTGTAATGCATTAATGTCATCTTAAAATTTCAAAGCCAAGAAAGCATTGATCCTAGCTTCTCTACCTTGCTCTAGCAAAGCCCAAGATGTACACTGAGTTTTGGCAGTAAGAAGCACAAGCTCTAAAGTAGGATACATGCATCTGTAACTTCCGTAAAACTTCTGCAACCTGCCTTTCTTCAGATTCTTGTCATACACACAGAACTTTCTCAAATGTAGAGAAACCTTTACTAATGAGATCTGCCTTTTGGTATTGAACTCATGATGTCAAGCTTAAGAGCTTCAGGAAAGGATGCATGTAAGAAACTCAGATTACAAAGGGTGTCACCGATTTTTACCAGCTGCTTCAGTGGAAATAGACATGGCCCTTCAGGCAGATACTAGATGTGTGAATTTCTGTGCTGAATTCCCTATTACTACCTGCCTTCAAAGGAAACACTAAAAGGCCCGAGTTCAATTGAGAAAGATATACAAGGTTTAAGACAGCAGCTTGCTTTTAATGGATAAAAGGTATTAAGAAGGTAATAACCTTGCATCTGATGTCCAGTTTTCTGGTTCCACACGATACAAAAATTTCTCTTGTTGTACTGAAATAATCTTTCCCTTTCGGACGACAGTGACTAAAGGAAATCCTTTATGCACAATCCAAGTCTTCATCATTTTTTTTACATCTAGTGTTCCATTGGTAATCTGTAAAAACAATCATAACATAACAAGAAAATAGCAAATGGAAAACACAACTTTCTTCTTAAGTTACCAATTAAGTGGTAGCACGATTTTGCATCTGTAAACAATGGCTTTGACAGTGAACTTGTAAATTTCATAAGCAACAATTTAGGGGAGCAAGTGGTTTTTATTTTAAGTTGACGGAATCCTAGCCAAGCAGTAGAAAGACAAACTGGAAACATCAGGTAAGTTGAACTGTTATTGTAGTAAGGGTGGAGAGAGAATGTTACAGAAAAGCTACAGTAAGCTCCCAAGCTCTCCCCACCCTTTCTCTTTCCTTATTGGTATGCTGACATTATGTGAGTGTTTCAGGTTGAAAAATCTTTTTTTTATTCTGAAATTTATATTAGAAATTGAAGTACAGTGATGGTATTTGTACAACAAACCCACATATCCCTTATAAATTAATTTTTCCTCCCTACCACTTACCAGCCTTTGCACAGTTTTACCTTTGACCTCTTCTAATCTCTAAGGAACTGTTTGTACCACAACATCCCCTCTGAGGACAAGTACTTTATAATGGCTACGTATCACCATGTCTTTATTAGCAGAGAAAATATTTTACCCTGAAAAAGACAGTATATCCCCCAACTTGCAAAAATGTGGTTTAGGCTGAGCCATCGGGAACATAAGGAAATTAATACCTCAGTATTCAAGTTACATTTAACTTTTACCAACCTATACTGTGTCTTTCAATAGTTTAGAGAAGCATCTTACTGCCCACTGTTCTCTGTTCAAGCCTATAATACGTACAGTTCACCTTCATGGGAAAATAAGATATTATTTATGTAGAGAATGACCATAAACCTTCAATAGGGGTTTCAATTCCAGGGAAGCAACTCCCTGTCAAACACTTCAAATTTATAGAATTTGAAGTCTGCATGTTTGGGTTTTTTTGCTTTTCACATACTCCCCCAAACCACTCTGGCTAAATCCTCTTCCTCTATCTTATTATCACAAGCTTTAATTGGTAGTACAGTGTTGCCCACTGCTGGTTATGTAAAGACTTCCAGAAAGGTTTGTGTGAAATCTGTAGAGACATGAGTAACTTTGAAATTTGTACCACTGAAATAATTCTATTCCAATATAAAATCCCAAATCACCTGAAATAAACCAATTAGTCAAAATTATAGGTTCACAGTTCATCTTAGCAAGAATTTATTGTCAATAATTTATTTTAGTGACATCTCTTCTTTGAACAGCAGCTACTAACTTCAATGAAAACAACACAAGAAACTGATTTCATCCTTCTAGGCAATGTGTACCAAAGTTGCCTTGCCATGTTGATGTTTCTTTTAATGCCCATGCATTTTCTCATCTTCACTCCAACTATGATTGACAGGGGTCTTTTCTGTTCCATTTCCACAGAGAAGGTTAAGACTTAAGAAATGATAGTGAGTTTTGCCATGTGAAAAATGTATACAAAAATTTATGTTCAAAGAAAACGACACTCTCATGGTTTGAATTTTTAAACACCTTCAGCCTAGACATAATTAATGGCAGCACAAGGTAAAAAAGAGCCAGTGCTGAATATCACAGGTTTGTTTTTACTATTACTTTAAATATGGGAAACAACTGAAAAGTATACTAACTATCTCAATACGTGTTAATACTAACGAGTTAATTGTTACAAGGAAGACCCTGTGAAACAGTACATATCTAAAACAGAGAAAGATCAAGAAGTCCAGACACAGTTAATGGCCTCTTGAAACTCTGAAAGATTTTTGTTTCTATTCCTTTTTTTGAAGGAACTTCTAACAGTCCTGGACACTAGCTAGAGTTCAAGGGCACTAATAATGGTATCAATCTACTCAAAGATCAGATAGGAACACAATATTTTGTGTGAGCTACTCACTTCCACCTAGTTCATACAATTTTAGTTATTCAGACATCTACTGGAAGAAAATATTACTAAGCAAAAACTTTCCATCAGGCTCCTAGAATGGATGAACCTTTAATACCAAAGACAGGGAATATAATCAGACATGAAGCCTGCCTAGATTTTGCTGTCTGTCAGCAGAATCTGGCTCAGAATTTGAAGGTGAAAGATCATCAGAAAGCAAGAGAAACCAAGAATTGAAGATACAAGAAGAAAAATATTGGACAGAATGCATACCAAAGCAAAAGAAAATGGGCACAGGGGCAGTACGTTTCAGTAAATTCAGAACTGAATTTCAGCAATAGATGAAAATCAGTGGGAAGAAAGGAGTGCAGAAAACTGACACCTTCTCAGGGAAGCAGAAGGATTAAAAGCCCAAATAGAAACTAATCCATTGCAATACCAAGGGGAATATGAAAGCATATGAAAATGCAGGCTGTGTAAAACCACAAAATTGACAGCATCAACACTCACATGCAAAAAGCCCACAAAACATACCAGAGACTCAGCCACAAAATGAGGCGCAGTCAGAAATGGACAGAAGAAAAGGCAAACATTGTAAGAAGCATCAGAAAACATATAAAGAACCAGTTGGTGGGCTCCTCCACACAGAAGGGTAACTTCAGTCAGTTTTAAATACCTGATGTCAGCAGAAATTCGGTAACTATTAAATTAGCATGAAATACAAAGGGTTGTTTATCAATAAAAAAGGAGATCACAGTGAATTCTCAGACTAGATGTTACTAAGTTTGTTGGATGGGATTTATTTAGCAATAGTAATACAGGTGGGTCAAGCAATCCCAGAGTTGGAAACCATTACTTTTTGACTCTTACAAGATGATAACTAAGGTTCCAAACGACTGGAGAAAGGGATCTGCTGAGTTTGCAGAAAAGGTGAAGCAAGGAGTAGGTTAATAATAATAATAAACAATGACAACAACTACTCTGAGCCAGAGAGACAGACAAAGCAAGCAGTCTAAAGTTTTGAGGATAACTCTTTTCCTGTGTTGTGGTAACAGTTAAATCCTGCACCTAGTTAGTTAAGCTCTCACATTAATTAAATGTGAGGCATTTGTGAAAGGTTGAGGAGAGGAAAGTCTGTTTGGCATTATAAAAGTCACTTTTCCATGAGAAGAATTCTGTCACAAGAGTCACAGACTGCTATCAGCAACAGTCAATCACTAACTGGCCAACTAGTCACTATGTTATAACTAAACACGCAAATTTACAGCCACCTGTGACAGCTGACAATAACTAAGAGACTCCAGTTCTGCAGAAATTTAAATATCATAAGGTAGATGCCAAGAACCAAAATTAACATTAAGTCAATACCCTGCCTAGAACTCGGCTTATGTGAGGGAACCTCACATGTATTTCACAGACTTTAATACATACTATGCAATATACACAAACATCGGGAAATCTGTTGCTTTCCCTTATACAACTACCTTGACACTCCCTGAGGTACTCAGCAGCTCTTGCTTGTTAGAATCACTCTTGCACATATTCACTCCCTCTTGAGCACTTCCTCTTACTCTCTTCCCCTCATGTCCTTTCTCCCTTCAGCCCTCATGCCTCCACCGCTTCCCTGCTCTCTCTCCCACCTTCAACAACTCTTCATAGAATCACAGAATCATTAAAGTTGGAAAGACCTCTATGATCATCAAGTCCAACCTGTAACTGAACATCACATCACCTAAAAGATACTAGTTGCTTCTTGAACACCTCCAGGGATAACTCCACCACCTCCCTGGGCAGTCAGTTCCCATGCTTAACTGCCCTTTCAGTGAAAAAATTCTTCGTGATATCCAACCTGAACGTCCCTTAGCACAGCTTCAGGCCATGTCCTCTCACCCCGTTGCTGGTTGCCTTGGAGAAGAGGCCAACCCCCACCTGGCTACAACCTCCTTACAGGGGATTGCAGAGAGCGATACGGTCGTCTCTGAGCCTCCTTTTCTCCAGGATAAACAATCCCAGCTCCCTCAGCTGCTCCTCATAGGACATGTGCTCCAGACCCATCACCAGCCTTGTTGCCTTTCTCTGGACACACTCCAGCACCTCAATGTCCTTCCTGAACTGAGGGGCTCAGAACTGGACACAGAACTTGAGGTGTCACCTCACCAGTGCCAAGTACAGGGGGACAATCACTTCCCTGGTCCTGCTGNCTGTGACCCAAGTGCAGGACCCGTTGAATTTCATACCACTGGCCTTGGCCCATCAATCCAGCCTGTCCAGATTCCTTTGCAGAGCCTTCCTGCCCTTCAGCAGGTCAACACCCCTGGCCCAACTTGGTGTCACCTAAAAATTTACTGAGGATGCACTTGATCCCCAGCTCCAGACCGTCAATAAAAATACTGAACAGGACTGGCACCAATATTGTGCCCTGAGGGACGCCACTGGTGACCAGCTCCCAGCTGGATGTGACACCATTCACCTCCACTCTCTGGGTCTGGCTGTGCAGCCAGGTTTTAACCCAGCAAAGATGCACCTGCCCAAGCCATGGGCTGCCAGCTTTTCCAGAAGAATGCCTTGGGAGACAGTACCAAAGGCTTTGCTGAAGGCCAGGTAGACACCATCCATAGCCTTCCCCTCATCCACCAGGCAGGTCACCTGGTCATAAAAGGAGATCAGGTTGGTGAGGCAGGGCCTGTCCCTCCTAAATCCGTGCTGGGTAGGCCTGATTCCCTGGTTGTCCTGTATGTGCTGTGTAATGGTGCTAAAGACGATCTGCTCCATGACCTTCCCTGGCACTCAGGTCAGGCCAATAGGCCTGTAGTTCCCTGGACACTTACTCCTTCCCCTGTCCTTCCTGCTGTCTCTCCACCCTCCTTTTCCTGGCCTCTCTCACTCCCACAGCCTTGCTGACTCTGGCCCTCACTCTCTTCTGCCCAAGCCCTTGCTTTCTTGAGCCCTTCACACTCATTTTAAAATTAGACACAGCCTTACGCTTGCCTTATAATTTGAGAGCTGCCTGTAGAGTCTGCTTTCCTAAAATTTCAGCACACTTGTTAAAACAGAAGCTATCACAAAGTTGCACTTGTAGAGAGCAACCCAAGACCGCTATGAGGCTAGATTTAGCTATTCCTTGAAAGTAAATTTTATCCTGAATTTTATTACTTTCATTCTGGCCTTAACACACTACCCATGTAACTCAAGAGAGGATACGTCCATACTGGATGGACACACGTGGCAGCACACACCCACTCACGGTGCTTTTTTGGGATGATACTCAATGTAGCCCTAGAAGCTTCAGGAATCTCCCTATCTGTATGAGAGAACTTTGGAAAAGGATGAGCAAAAAATTCAGAGTATTTACCTGCAGTCCATTATCCTACATTTTTCATAAACAAGGAAAGAAATAAAAACTTACGACGCTCTTAAAGACGTGCAGAAAAAAAAAGAAAAGAAGAACCATGTGTTGAAGATGGATACCTCATTCATGCTGTCCCACAAGTCATCACTCTGGGCAGTTCTGTAGTTGTGATTATGCAAGTATACCTCAATTCCAGCTTGAAAAACATCCTTAGTGAGATAATGCTTCAGCATCAAAAGAAGTGAAGCTCCCTTTAGGGAGAAAAAGGAAAAAAGAAAATGAATCAGTAAATTGAAGTTACAGCACTTTTTGAAGCATATGCATATTATACCTCTTTCACAGTAAAGGAATAACTCAGCAGCTATCAGATTTTATTCCAAATAATATTCTTCAAATAATTACCTTTACACTTGGTTGCCTTGAAAAAAACTTTTTTTAATATTTCATAAACTCCAAATACAGTTACAGAAAAGGCTAATGCAGTTTGAAAATTTTTCCCAGCTGCTTTGGAAAAAATGTATTTTAAAGGCTAAAACTACAATTACAAAATGGACTAGTAGAATTTGACATTTTTTCCAATCAACGTAATCTGAAAAATATTGCCTTCTTACTGATATGTCTCTACTGGCTGCCATTTTTCATTACCAATACTCATCTGTATGGTACAGAACTGCACTTGTGAGTCAGTGTTTAACAGTCATATGACTTGCAGTTATATCAAAAACCTAAAAATACAGGAAAAAGATGAGATATGCTTGGTAGGCTGAAACTGACTGCAGAAGAAGTACATTTTGATGTGTTTAAATACAGCCATGTTTTGTTAAAAAAGAAAAGTAGTAACTGAGTAGTTTTAGTATCAAAAGAGCTGTGAATGTTTCTATGTCACAGCCACTAATAAGTACATCGCCTGATGACTTGCGTACTGTAGAACTGAATGCAGATGAGCAGCCATAGATCAACAACAGCTGCAAGGCATACTTTATATTTTTAGTACTATTTCTAGGAAAGAAACAAGAAGTAAAGGAGAAGACTTTAAAGAGATTGTTCTCACACATTCCAAACTCAAGTTTTTGAATTTGAGCAACATCTTACCTGAAACTGAAGGCTACCTGGTCATTCATTACTCATCAAACTGCAGGAACAGCCCTCACTACAGTTTTTAATAATTTGGCTACAATTTCTTCTCCTGTATGCATCCATACTTAGCCTACAGCTCTGCTACTTTTGTTTTTCCTACTGTCAGAGCCTTCCATACACTCTGTTGTTGCAGGTGGATCTTGTCCCACCCATCGGTGTTACGTTTACTGACAGTCTGCAAAACAGTCAGGCTAAAAATAATATTGTACAATAATTTCTATTCCAGACAGTAAAGTGTAGAGGTCACCTACTAATCTGTGTCAGCTGGCAGTATAGCAAAACAAATAATGTTATACAATTCAGTAACAGACAACCCTTCATTTATTAGGGACTATACTGCAAGTGTCTTCTCACTTGAATCGCCAAGAACTCTAACTAAGCTATAGGGACAAGAGTAGTGGAATACAAAAATTTCATGCATGAACGAAAAGCTATGCAAAGAAATCCTCTGAAACACAGAAAGCAAATAGTGAAAACAATATTTCTAACAATTTGCAAAACCTCTTTCAGTCAGCTCTTAAAGGTGTAGTTTGGTACAATTCTATTCAAAATTTGCACATACTTACTAGTAGCAATAGAGTAGTAAAATCATTCTCTAAATATAATGTTATACTAATTGACTGAAATGCCAATCCAATCACTTATGGAACTTTTCCACTAAAATTATACAGAGAAGTTTCAATCAAAGACTGACAGAATTTGTATCACTAAAGTTAGTTGGCTACAGACATGACTGTGCCCAATGCATAGCTTCCAGAAGCTCACCAAAAAAGGGAATTACTCGAGACAACACCTCTGAAGCATGAAATAACAGCCATGCCTTTTGATAAAAGGAGAGAATCCAAATTAATTTTGCAACCAAGGTAACCTGAAATTCACATGTATCTGTTCCTGCAGTTGAGAAAACAGAGTCCAAAAGAAATGGATGCACATCACTACCCCAGGTCTATCTGGCATCTCAGACTATTCAAGGATGCCAGACATGTGTTGACCACTTGAGACATGCAAAAAGACATCAGAGGCAACAAACCAAGACTGTCATGGGAACTGCATTCCACTGAGCAGAGGAAAATGCAGTATTCAACTATTTCTAGCAAAAAATAGCTGTCCCCATGATTTCTAACTAGATGAAAGTACAGGACAGTGACGGAAAAAAATGTCAGCTAATCCAAAATAAGCAAAGAAAAGGCTTTTCTCCAACACTACCAAAATGTGGTATCTAAAGCTGAGACAATGTGAATAAAAATTTTGCACATACAGGTATTTCTCCTCTCATGCATTTTTAAGCAAGGCACTGAGAAGCTTTAATAACATAAGCCTCACACACAACTCTCACTAGACATTAGAAATACTCAAGATTCAGACAACCAGGATATTCAGTAAAATAATTTACATTTAGAGGCAAGCTTCCAGTTCAGGATGTCTCTAAAACACTGGGGTTTTTTTTAAACCAGAGAGAGTATAAAATTGAGTGATGACTTCGGTGTTTTGTTTTCAGTCTTTTTTTAATCACTTGATACTGTCTGCTATCAGAAGAAGAATATATGCCTAACTGGATGTTACTTCACCTACTGGTTCCCCTCTTACATCTTCATGAGTATTATACTCCGTGCTCAAGCATCCAATAAGATGATAAGTAAGGCCACAAATACATATACATGATATTTTCCTAATTAAATGCTATGTCAATGCTCGAAAACATTATTGAGAAATCCTGCATTGTTTGAGTCGGGTGTAAATAACCTCCAAAGATTTGTCAATACATGCCTACTTACTTGTGATTCCACATTAATATTTTCAATAGCTAATCTATCACTTTCCAAATACTTTGAAATATTTTTACAGTTACCTTGATATAAGAAAGAGCATCAAACATTTCCTCAATTTGCTCTGAAGACTGAACAGCAGAAGAGACTGGATGTGAAGAATTCAAGGAATCCTTCATCATAGCCTTGAAAATTAAATTAAGGAAATCTTCATCCTAGAAGAGAAACATTTTTAACTGTTTAGGAAGCTGAAACATACCTGTTAAGCAGAAAAGTAGAAGCTGTCTCTGCTTTGCTCCTCCATTGGTCTAGGCAGCAAAAGAATTATCGGGGTAGCATTTATAAAAGCTGCTATTTCCCTGCCACATTTTAGCAGTGGAATCTCACTTTTGAGTTTTCATCATTATAAAGACCTTTAAGTCCTTCTCTCGGGCAAGTGTGTCATTGGCACTAGACGAAAAAAAAGCACCTTCTAAATAAGTGTGTGTTTAATTTTACATTTGTCTCACCAATGTTTTCACTTCATTTACAGGAGGCAGGGAATACAAAAATACGACTTGCATGTGCTTTAAGCAGGAAGCCTGGGGAAATTATTCACTACAGTGACATTTGTGAGAATGTAAACAGCACCTTATCAAGTGATTACCAAAGGCTCTTACTTCTTTTCTTCTAGAATGTGGATATCTGAATTTAATACATTGGTACCAGAACAAGAAAACCCCAAGCACTGAAAAGAAGTTGATCATACTGGTATTTGTCCATTTCATTTCATCATGGCAAGCAAACAATTCTCTATACAGTAGAGAGTTAAAAAACAAAAAAACCATCACCAACAACAAACCCCCCAACAACCAACCAACCAACCACACCATCCCCACACCCCTGTCCCCGTCCAAAAAACGAAAAAAACCACAAAAACCCCAACCACAAAAACCCTCCATGAAATACAATAAAAATAACTGTTAAAGTTTAAAATGTTAACAACTACATACTTTCAGCGACAATCCAACTGAACAACCAAGCTAAGCCAAATGAAAAGTTTTGAAATATCCAGTGCTGAAAAAGAATTCTACTGGACCAGGTTAGCAACTCAAGTTTCTTAATAGTAGTAAGACTGATTTAAGAACGCAAAACTAACACTTCTCCAGAATGCTGAGAAGAACACAATCTTATCAGGATGGAAACAGTCAGTACAAATCAGGTGTTTAATCCCATGACTAATTCAAATTTCATAAACACTCAAAGAAGTTGATTTCAGGGCTCAGGTATGTCCTCTGCTTGGAGATATCTTTATCCAGAATGCAAAATTAGTCTCTCCACTACTCTCTACACTTAATTCCACTAATCTGTATTTATCTGCCTGTCATTCTCAGTGACTGGAAAGGTTTACAGCAGTAGCTGATATCCTTTCCTTGGAGAAGAAAGATCAAACTTGAATCCATCATGTTTTCCAGAGTCTGAAAAGCTAGGTCACTTAGTACCTGAGTGAGTTTGTAAATAATCACTACACTATTATATCAAAAAGATTCTATCCTTCAGCCATATATGGAAGTGCCTGTGGGAGCAGTGCTTTGTATTACTAAGGGTAACTCAATGCTGTTAGAATCCTTTGTGGGGGGCCGTTTGATACTTTTCTGTGAGGTCTGCTGATTTGTGAAACCCAGACTGATATAGACACAAGCAAGTACCAGGATGATGGAAACACAGCAGTTACCTCTGGCATAATTAATAACCTAAAGCTTCCTAGGTGTATTAGGAAAAGTAGAAGTAGACAAACTTGTTCAACAACATGTCTGGACTTGTTCTACACAGATTGTAAGTTATAATGTGATATGCAGACATCTGCATGTTTTAACACCTGCTATTTTTCACAGAATACTTTAACCTTCACAAAACACAGTAGACTGCATGTAGATTAGTACCAAAGTAAAACAAAAAAAAATTTAAAACCCACAAAAACAATGTACCATTCTCAAAACCACTTCCAATATAATAAAATGCCAAAGTGGAGACGTAGCATGATCTCAGTAGTGCCCAGAATTTCAATATCAGTTTATAAGTATCAATCATTTATGGGCAGCACTAAAAACAGGTTATAGTGAAGATACCGTAAGTGTAATTACAGAAATTACTTACTGAACGTAATTCTGGAAAAACCTCCTCCATGGCAAAGTATTCCATGAAAGTAGCAAATCCCTCATTCAGCCAGAGATCATTCCACCATTCCATAGTTACTAGATTGCCAAACCACTACGAAAGACCAAAAACATGATTATTTTCCTAGAATTAAAACCAAATGAGAAGTACTCCATTTGTTGTCTGCCTTATCTTGTGGCAAAATGAAGTTCAGTCAAAACCACAGTAAAGCCTTTGCAGGAACAACTCCTCAAGTATGTCATGAGAGTTGCACTCTGCCTGTTGTGCTATAGAAAATATGCCCACAGGTTTTCTGAACAGATACAACGCACAACCCAGTCGCAGTGAGGGGAAGGGTGAATTTAAGGACAGAATTGCACTTAAAAAACAAACAAATGAAAAAAGAAAACAATAACCTCCCCAGACTAGTACCTGATGGGCAAGCTCATGTGCTATCACTGCAGTTATTAACTTCTTATCCCTTGCTGAAGAAGTATTATTGTCAAATAAGAGTGTTGTTTCTCGGAAGGTGATCAAGCCCCAGTTTTCCATTGCACCAGACTGAAAATCAGGAATTGCTACCAGATCTGGAAAAGATTTGAAAAAAGCCTTGAAAATTGCTCGTTAAAGCAATCCTGTCTTTCAAGCCTACCTACTATATTACATAATCACTAAAAAATCCTTAATTTAAACTCTGTGGTGTGGACATACACTCAAATCTCAAGTACAGAAGCCCCACAGATTTATAACCACGTTTCTCTAGCAGTACTCTGACACAAACAACTTAAAGAGACTCTGCCTATAGATCCTGCATGAACAAAAGTAACATGGAAATGAGATGGCCTGAAAAGTACGCTAGTGAAAAGTAGTGTCTTAGAAGAGACTGCATTTCACTATCTTTCCAGTCAAAGTAATGCATGCAAAGGAGTCAGGCTGCAGATCTTGCAGTTGTGAACATCATTCACAGACTGAGAATTTCCTCACTACCAAGTTAAATTTACACAGAAGAAGTTCTTTGGTGTTACTTATGTAAAAATATAAGCAATCTGGTTCCAAAAGCGCACAAAAACTTTCCAACTTGGGACTCACTTAATACTGGCACTCAGACAAACATGTAATTAGTTTATAAAATTATTTAGTAATTTAAAAATTGTAATGCTTTTTTTTAACATGAAAATTTCCACGCATTTTTCAGATCAGGGCTTCTTCTGTTTTTTTTTTTTTTTAAAAAAGTCCTAAAGAGCTTACCTAATTTTTCAAGAGGGTATTTCATTAGGAAGTATTTTTGGTAAAATTCCAGAAGCTTCACTGCTGTGTCTAGGGCATACCCAACTTGGTTTACATGCTGCGGTACGGCATAGACAGACACCTAGTCCAAACAGAGAAGAGAAAATATTTTGAAACTTACAGCTACAAAAGATGTAGAATTGCAGGAGAAGCTGGCAGAAGTTCTTGAAACAGGTAAGACACATTTTTGTGAGTCCATTACAAACAGTAGTTATGAAGCCTCTCATAAATAGCTGATTTTTCTTACTAGAGCTTATTAACTAGTCAAAATATAGGGATGCTGTCCTGGCTGTATGCAAGAATAATTTAAGGCTGACAACTTTAAGGAGTCTGTTCAAGAAGGGTCTACGTGACACAAATTTTAAAAGCCCTCATGAGTTATTAAGTGACCCTCCCTGCACAGCTCAACTAATCTTTAGGCTATGATTGCATGTATAGTATGATGGCAGTAGTATAATCTGCAAGAAATTCTCTCAAAACATAATAATCGGCATAAAGCTCATCCCCATCTAAGGTATGGCCACATTAGACACAATGTAAGAAGTATTTATAAAAATTGAGAGGTTACAATCTCCCTCTATTCATGTGGAATTGTGTGTATCAAGAAAACAACTTTGATTAGGTTACAGGTACATTCACATTTCGGACACCCTTTCCTACACAAACACAGAAACACGTGGAGAACCATTACCCAGTCCTATAAAAAATATGTCCCTCTTACTGTGTTATAAATTAGTTAAACAAATGACATTTCAAACAGATGGAAAAGGTCACCTTTTAATTTTTGAGTTTGAATGAACCACATATAAATAAGAATCTAGTCTAGAGTGTCTGCAGTACAAAAGTATTACTAGTTGCAAATTTTAAGCTCAAAAACAAAACATAAGAGCCTCCCAGGATTGTCTGGAGTTGAGAAATCTCATTGGATTATGAACACGAAGCAACTTTACTTCAATTCTAAGCTATCTTAAAGCATTCATGACAATAAATTTATTCTGGGTGAAGCTCAAATCCTTTAATCTCCCAGCCACAAACTGCTGGAAGCATTCTAAGTATGCATTTCCTGGGAAATGTCACCATATGCTTTCTTCTTACGGACTTCCTTGGCCTACTAGACACTGCTGAGACCACCTTAGACCTACTAAAACTCTGGCCTTACTTGATATTCGTATGCTTTCTCCCTTCAAGCTAGCAACTGCTCTTAGTAAGATTAAAATACTAATAAATTTTAAAAATAATAAATTGAAAATAATAAATTAAAGAGAAGTAAGAACTATTCTATAGATTAAAAAGTTTTCTGCCTCGAAGAACTGACTGTATGATTTTACCAGAGTACAGTTCAAATACAGAGCTGAACAGCAGCCACAAGCTGAAAAAAAAAGGTGTAACAGTCTGTTCTGTTCAATCAGCTTTCATTAGAAATACTTGTCTAGATCAGAATTAAAGCTGTCTAGTACCTGTACTTGTATATATTGGATTAAAGAGAGGGCTTCTCCTTCTACAGTGCTACTAGCACTATTCCCTCTGACTTTTTTTAGGTAGACACTTCCGACATTTCACCACAAAGGGGCAGTTTCTGCTAAAGAGTCATGAAAGTCATTGCTCATATGAAACTTCTGCACTTTTTAAAATAAGATTAAGGAGCATCTCCTAATATTACCACGTTTATTCTTCACTTACTCTAACTACACACATCGTAGTGATGCCTTAGGATTTTAGCTTTTATATTTTTCTTATATTTGTAATTCTGCAATGCTTTAGTGCATAACTCTGAAACTCCATATAGCCTGTTAGCTACTGTTCTCCCATCTTGGTCAGTCAAAACAATCCCTCTCCAGGCCTGAAACTCAAGGACACCTTAAGGTCTCAGGCCCCAAGAAATGTAAACAACAGAGGGGAGGAGGACAAACTTGGAGTAAATTACTTCATTACCAGAAGCTGTAATTGGAGAATTAACCCCCAATATGCAAATGGACCAAACTTACAAAAGTATGAAAACTTGTGACCCGTCGTCCATTTTGGGCGTACCCCCTAGGGCTCTGACTGCCCTAAGTGTACCTGAAGGCCCTTCAATAAACATACCCGCTTTAATTCTATTAATTTTGTCCAGCCTCTGTTTTTAGTTAGCCCCATCAAGGCATCAGTAGAAACAGGCCAAACCCTTGCCAAGGACAAAGTTCAAGCAGGACCAACTGTCTGATGTTTGGAACCTTTGGAAAAACAGAAACTCCACAATTAAATTATTGTATTTAAGTGACTACATGCAAATTTAAAGTCAGCCTAAATTTGCTATGCTGTAGGGCATGGGTTTGTTAGATATGTTATCTTTGCAGATACAGAGAATTTTTGTGGCACTGCTTGAAACCACGTGTAGGTGTTCCTGGAAACTTGTCACGTTTCTTTACATCCTCAGAACAACTCCTGGTTTGCATGACATTACTGTTCACAGATT
Source organism: Ifrita kowaldi (assembly GCA_013398055.1). Classification (NCBI taxonomy): domain Eukaryota; kingdom Metazoa; phylum Chordata; class Aves; order Passeriformes; family Cinclosomatidae; genus Ifrita; species Ifrita kowaldi. The sequence continues at coordinate 39,423 of VZRS01008984.1, forward strand.
AAGCAGTGAAAAGAAGAGTTGAACACTTCCAGTTCTGAAAGCTCTTAGGAATTTTACATTTTGTAAATTTCCGTTGTTTACAAGACCTGATGCAGAGTCCCTTGCTGTAAAAGTATATTCAGTCTGGTATCAGCTGTGAACTCAGTCCAATTATAGCATATGGCTTTTGTCCCCTACCTACGATGAATACAATAAAACCAAGAAGATAAATAAATTTAAAAAAGACAGAGTTTGCTTGCTGGTTTGGGCATCTTTTTGTTTTGTTTAATAGCCTGGTTGGCTCGGGAACAGTGAAGCAGAACTTAAAGGGAAACAAACGCGTACCAGAGTCCCATTAGTTTCCCTGCTGATATTTTTCAAGTCTGCAACAACGAAAGCTACTAGATAGGTGCTCATCTTCAAACTGACAAAAAACTCATCTTGAACAACTCCATTCGTCACAGGCGTGGTGGCTTTCTGCAGGGGAAAGGAAGTATTATTAATACAGACAAAAGAACACTAAGACATAAGATAAATCAATGTGAAAGAATTATTTCATGCTCGGAACACTTTATAGGCAAGCTTACATAATATCTTTATATTTTTGTTATATTTCAGTGCAATTGACAATACTTACAACAATGTAACAAACTTAACAAGACATGAAACATTTACGCTTATATACACAAAAATTATTTGTCAAGTTTTATTATGTAGTATTACCAAACAACTACTCTGTTGAAGAAACAAATCTAATCTGGTTCGCGTTTGAAGTCCCAGTATAATCCAAAGTCAACATATAGATTAGCATTAATTCAAAGGAGCATTAGGCTAGACCAGAGACACAGTTCAGCATAGCCTACTAAAAATACTGGTATTACATGAGTTAAATATTTGTCTCTTGCCATAAGTCTCAGCAAAACTAGGTAACCAGACATACATACTATTTTAAAACAGAACAAAATATTCCTCAGATGCACTTTTACAAATCAAAAGAGAATGCATTTTAAAAACAGAGGAAAACCTAAAGTCACTCAGTAACTTCAAAGCAAAAACACGCCCAGCTTAAACACACACTGGCAAAAGTAACTGTGCCCAGTCTTCTGAGCACACAGTAAGATACCATACAGAAGTAAGATACCATACTGTATCTCAACTTAGTTTTTGTGCAGTTTTCTTTAATACTAGCCTTAGAAAAGCATGCTATATGCCTTGAAGTATTTTTCTATCTATTCCTTTACATGCATAAAATACAAAAACAATAAAGCAAAATGTTTAAAACCACTGTAGTGCAGAATACTAAAGGTTTGGCAACAGAGAAGGCAGTTCATAAATTCTGAAACTTCATATATGATTTTGTTTTCAGAACCCACAAACATTTAAGAATCAACAACAATAACCTTAGTTTTAGACAAGATCATTTGAAACCAAACAATGTTTTCACATTTGACTGTCACTGAAAATTTAACTGTCAGCCTCAAAGAGAAATGGATTTTGAAACCTGAAGATAAAACCAACATAATAATTTAACCCGACCATTGTATGTGAGCAGAATGCCATCTCTGAATTCCTCCAATGAATTAGTAGATTTCTGCCTTTATTACAGCTTTGGTATCATAAGGCAGTGACAGTCTATTTAAGAAAATCTGCTGCAGATAAACTGGTTCAAAAATCAGTTATCCTCATTAAAAAAAACCTCCAAAACCAGACAAAACAAAACCACAAAATGTAGTTCCACAAGCCCAAAACACACAGTTTATTTCTAGCCTTAATCCATGTCAGACACTATATATTGCCAAGTTAGTGATGAACATGCTAGCTGACAAGGCCTTCTTCTGAGATCTCTTGCTCATGTAGGTATAGGTGATTATTTCAGCAATGTCTGCAGCACACATCACAAAATATTCCGAATTGGAAGGAACTCACAAGTATCATGGAGTCCAAGTCCAAGTGAATGGCCCATATAGGGCTCTAACCCACAACCTTGGCATTATTAGCACCCTGCTGTGACCAACTGAGCTAATTGTGGGTGTATGCAGCAGTGCTAAACCATGGTTTACATTCTGTGCATGAAGAACTATGGAAGCTGTTGAAAGATGCCTTAGCCACTTGTCCAGCTCCTGGCAGAGCAGAGTGAGTGAGCATCCTTTCTTGTTTATATACAGCAGAAGAATGGCCCACCAGAGCCTGCTTCTTGTTGTAATTGTTAAGAATCACTACAAATCCAGGAATATAAATGTTTGTACACTGTGAAAAAGATACTATTTCATAAGGTTGCAATTACTAGCTTGGTTTTCAAAAACAAGGTATCTGCATCAGCACCTGAACTTTAGACAACTTTCTGGAGCCTAAGCTGCACAGTGTTCATAAATGTACCAGCAACACCAAAGTTGTAATATTCTCATTACTGATTAGATCAATGTCTGTATTGAGTTTCTGCTGGGTGATAAATGGTGGTAAGGGTTTGATCAGAGAATATCTAGTTCAGACACAGACTAGGTAATGTTAGTCTTGCTCATCTGCCTAAATGCACTAGGCTTCCATAAAGGTTTGTCCAAAGGCATAATGGCATAAAACATCACCATAAAATTCAGATATGCTCTTGCAAGATTTTGTCTGAAAATTCTAGCTGAAGGAATTTCAGATCACTCATTCACATTCTGGAGCTGACTCTGTCTGTATTCATACCCTACTTCCCCTCATCTAGGCACAGATGCACATCCTTTAAGATCAGGTGTATCTTTCACATAGACTGGTGCTAGTTACACAATCAGCTGCTAAAGGTTTTCCAGTACTCTGCACATGTGCAGTAGAAGCAAACATAGAAAACTCAAAAGCAAATCTTAAGGGCTGTTGAGACCAATGTCACCAACAATAAAACTTCTGCAAAATAATGGTTAATTTAATTTCAACAGGAATCCTTCAGCCATTCAATTGTCAGTAACATCCTTCACTGTGCAATGCATTGAACAGGTGCTCTCTCTACCAAGTTCAAGTCTTTGAGAAAAGAACAGTTGTTTTATTATAAAGTCATATAGTTTATAGCTTATCCACTCAGGTCAATCCTCTGGACATTAATGCAATAAAAACACAATCCAAAACACTGAAACAGATTACCTAGGCAGCAGCTCTACTAAAATTCCCCTACAAAAGCAGGTACCTTTGGCATATTTGACAGAGTGGAAAGTTTCTCATCTCTCTTGATCTTGATCAAAAAAGTAGCTTTAAATGATGGCTCATCAAAGCATGGAAAAGCAGACCTTGCTGCCAGAGGTTCAAACTGAGTTGCTGCAAACCACCTAATGGGAAGAGTGGAGAAGAGCAAAGTAAGAATTATTAAAAGCATAAATGTCAGTTTATTTATGATAAAACAGTCACTTCCTTCCCAAACCTTGCAAGAGCTTGTTATGGGAATAGCTTTTTGAATAGCAGATGACAAGGCTGGACCAGTCAGAATAAATGTTTCATAAACAATTTTTTGCTTTAAAACCCAATAACCTACTTATTTGAGGAGTAATCTTCTTGGCTATTTTTTGCTTTCTGAACAAAGAAGAATGCACTTAGAATAACACAATTACAAAACAACCACCAAAATATAGCCAGCCTGTTTCCAGAGAGAGGCAACAAAAAGAAGATGGAAAAATTAAGTTAGTGAGCATGCCTACTAAATAAGAGTTTGGAAACAGCTGCAGAAGACAGGACTGCAAGGACGGGTTTTCATCTAATTGCCAGGCTATTTCCTGCAGATGTTCCCACAGTTCAGCTAACTGTATGCCTGCTCCCTGTGCTGGCTAGTAGATGGATTCTGTCCAAGTTCATGTACTGTCTTGTCTCTAATCCAACAGCTATTCATATCACAAGAAGACTTCTCAGGAGTCTACGTTCCTTCCCCACTATTTTTATACTAACTAGCTGCGGCAATTACAGCTTTTGGTGCAGAGCATCTCTGATTTCTGCACCTACAAGGCAACACAGAGTTCAACAAGTTTACTAACTGAAGTATTTACTGGAGCTAAACAGAGAAGACTGTCCACATTGCTTTTTTATTTTATCTTGCTTTTTTTTAACCTACTGCCAAGCTACCCACAAGTGTTTAGGGGGTTAGTTTGTTCTGCATCGTGATTCCAACTGTATTTTTGGATATACAGCTTTTCTGAGAAGGCACACTGCTGACAATTCATAAGATTAAACTGCGTGCCTGCTTTCAACCTCTTACTCTTTTCTTCCCCCTGACAAATTAATGCAGTTTCACTCCAAGATTGTGCAGAAGAAAAAGAATAAAGAACTATTCTGCATAAAAATATAAATAAGGTCCAATTTATTTATTTTTTATTTTGCTTTTGGCAACAAGTTAAGTGAGTTATTTCGTGATTTGGTAGTTTTTATATTTTTGTGACAATATAAAAATATTCAAAAGAAAGTAAAACTAAGCTAAATATATTTTCTTGCAAAACCAGCTTGATAGTTAGAATTTTACACAGAAAATGCAGTAACAAGGGTTATCAGAGCAGTCTGCATTTGTAAAACTACAGACAACAGGCACACAGAGACAATGCATCTGCAAAAAGAAGAAGAGGGCAAGGCAATGGACATTATGATATCACTAAAACGTTACCTGACAAGAATCTACTGAAAAACGTACAGGTTAAAACATGTGCTACATCCTGTTCCTGAACAAAAGCAGGCAACATTGGACTGAAGTGGGACAAAAATCCAAAAAATTACTCACAGATTGTATTTTTTCTCTGTGAACAATTATATGTTCTCTTTCTACTACAGTAAATACAAAAAGAAAGCTGCAGCTACATCAGAATACGAAAAAACCCACTGAGTTTCAATCATTTAAGTGATTTTTGCCTTCTACACTCACTGCACTCTTACACCTGCTTACTTCATGGGAATGAAAGTCTTTAATGTTTGCAGCAAGTTGCTTAGCTGACCCACACTGCTTTTCCTGTCTCTTGTTTATCGCACCACACTGTTTCCAGAACACCTGCATGGACAGTTACTTGCCCACAAAGGCATGAACACTCTTAAGTACATGACCCCAATGCGCATAAGGCCCATTTGAAGGGGCAGGGGGTGGGGGGGCAATTTTTAACAAACTTCTTGATGAAAAGCACTAATTTACTCTTTATAAAAATAAGTGCTGCTGTTTCCCTTTTCTCCAGTCACCTGAGACTTTGCCTGACTATCATGACTTTTTCATATATGATCAAGAGTGGCTTGGCAACAACCTCTCCCAGTTCCCTTACGACTGTGTGAGGCATCCGTTTGGGCCCCATACGGTTCCTCTGGTGATCTTGAACCTGACCTCTTCCTGTGATGACAGGACGACAGGACTTTGTTTCCTCAGTCCCTGTCTTGAGACTCAAGGGCTCGAGAAATGCAGGAAGAATTTCCAAAGAGAGAAACTAAAAATTAAACAAACCAAAAAAGCCACCCTACAACTACCTACAACCGTCACACTGCAGTACATTTCACTGTAAGAGAGGCTGCCCTGACTTAAGGAACTCATCCATGAAAGAGATTTTTCAGGTAGATTAATCAAGAGATTAAAGACTGACTTTCTCAACAAGAGTAAGTTGCATAAAATGTCCAATAAAAAAAGCAACCTTTTAACTTCTGTTATTAAAGCACAATCCAGAAGTGACAGAACAGAGAAGTTGTATTACTGGGCATACCTTTGCTTAGAGTTCTCGTCCTTGTAAGAAATTTTGTAAAAGCCATAGTAGGTGTCTGATAGATTAGATGAATATTCCATGTTGACAGTATAATTGTGTCCTGCAAGGAGAGCCTCCGGAGCCGTAAGTGCAATCTGGTCATGCAATGGATATTCCAGGAATTCAACTGGCTCTGCTTGATGCCCTTGTGCTGAAGTAATCGTTGCCTTGGTGATATTAAGTCCTGAGCTGTGAAGGACAATCTTCCGAGTAACATGGAGGATGTTGACCACTATTTTTACAGAGCCTGCAAATTTCAGAGTAGTTAGGTTTGGCTGCAAGACAAGATCATAGTGCAGTGGTATAACATCAGGAGGAAGTCTAATCTTTGCCCATGGAAATACTTTTCCATTGGTTGCCAAAGGGTATATTAGTTCCATTGTATGATTTTTTTTACGGCAGCCTTCTTTGGTAAAGGTACATTTGGGAAGAAGATAAATCACTATTATTAATGAAAATGCAATCACAAAAACAACTGTGCAAACCACCATGGTCCTCGTAGAGGGCACTGAGCATGATCCATTTGGATTTTGCCTATATACAGACATGTTATTCTGCAGACCCGAGCTTCTGTTCATGAAGGACATCCCCAACAATTTTGCTGATGACTCATAATCCTCTTCATCATCGTCCATTTCATGCTCTCCAAGGCCACGCACCAAGAGACGGGAGCTTCTTGGTTCATATTCCACCTCATCAGGCTCCAGTGGATGTAAACAAGGCTCTTTGGCCAAGTCAACTACATCGGGCTCCTCTTCAAACATACTGTTTTCAATCATATTCCTGGGTAACTGAATTCGATCTGAAAAAGAAATGACCATGTATTACATCATAAACAAAAGGCTTGAGTGTAATACCTCAAAGATATTTCTGAATTACAGAACGGGAAACACTTTTACAGTATATACCATCAAGATCTCTTCCATTTTGTCTCCTAAGTTTGCTTCCGGGAAATATTTCTATGCTTTTCTGCCCACCATAATTTTGCTTCCCTTGCGCATAAGCACAAGCATCTTACACCGTAACTGGAGGTCAGCATTGTTCTCCCAGCCCACTGATGTCACTGGCTTGGCTGCATTTCCTCTACTCCAGTAAACTATATTAGTACTCAACTAAATTACTTAAGTTGGATTATTTCTTATGTTGCACAGTAAAGCACAACAGTCAGTACATTTCTAGAGGTGTTTCAAATATGCTGCTTGTTAAGTTCTTCAGCACAGGAGAAAATCTGCCAGCATGATGGCAGCCACACAAATAAAATATCCATTTGACATTTTTAAACTTCATTTTTCACAAACATTGCAAGGAAGATAAAAATATTTCTCACAAGAAAACAGCAGTATAAAAATTATAGTTCCAATTGACATCTTCATTTAAGATCAGCTCATACAATCCTTGAAACAATCAATGCATCTAAGAAGTCAAATCAGTGCCAATCAGACTGTTTGCCTCCATAAAATTTGTACTTAATAGATAATGGATCAGGGAATATAAATGAGGAATTGAAATTCATACCAAATTTTAAAATCACACTTTTATAGCATGCAGTCATATTTTAATGAAACTTCTGATCATATCTATCACTGTCTATGCAAAAGGTTATCTTTTAGCTAATTAGTGTCCTATCACAGGTTCTATCTAAGGGACTAGACAATACTTTTGCCCAACTGCAAGGCTTCAGAAATGAACCTGATCTCTTTCAGACATACATGTCTACTGTCAACTGAACAATATTCACATCACACCTCTATCTTCCACATTCTGTTTCCAGAATGAGAAAACTGAATTTTTCTCTAGATGTAAACTTACTGTAAAGTAGGATTTTATTGATTTCTGACAAGAATGTACATTTTGCCAGTCTATAGACATCCCAGAATATGACTGTTTCTCTAATGTATTATTTTATTTTTCATTTTATAGAAGTCAAGTATCCATACGGCTGAAAATCTCAAAAATGAAAATAAAACTTCTTAAAGAAAAGATGGCAAGAATATTTTCAAACCAGATATACTAAGTTCCTCAACATTCACTCTAAATGTATCCAGACTTCCTGTTTCAAGGCCCAAACTCAGAAAAACTGGAGTGTAGCAATGAAAGCTGTAGCAATGAAAAGGCCTTAAAATAAGGTAAAAAGGAAATAGAAAATCCTTCCCCAAAAAATTCAATACAAGAAAGGTGCAGTAGTCAACCTGAACAAGAGATATACAGATGCATGAAAGCAGGGAGTTTGCTGAAATTTGGATCTACTTGCTCTAACTAGGAATAGGATCAGAGGATCACAAGATATCTGAGGTTGGAAGGGACTTCAGGAGGTCATCTGCTGCAACCCCTAGGCAAAAGCAGCTTCCAGAATTTTCTGTTCTTACAGCATTTCCCAATACACTGCTCATGTGCCAGCCTTCAGGCTGCAGTTGCAGTTCAGTGCTCAAGCAGTATGGTCTCTACACTGGAGCACGTTGCCAGATAGGAGACCACACAGAACAGAGAGGACAGAAAGCTAAGCTAAGTTACAAGTGAAAACACATAGACAAACTAGTGGAGGAAAAAACATGGGAAGAAAGTATTGTGCGGCAGAAGCTCTTTTACAATTCCTCCACCCAAGAACAGTTTATCAAGAACACACTATACTACCTCTAACAGAAATTCCTGATTACTCCCCCCAGCTGGTCGCTTTTGAAATCTGCTGACTAGCTTCAATCAGATTTGAAAACAGACTCAAGACCAAATTTCCTCAACTCCCAATGTAATCCCATCCCAAAGCAACCAGCTGCTGGTGGAAGACACCCAAATCCATATCTGCTATGTAGAAAAGGCAGGTATTAAGACTCACATCTTAACCGCTCCAAAAGGTAGCAGTCAATCAGTACACAGCTCCAACCCCAGCCATGGCATGTGCAGCTGCATGGCCAGCAAAAGAGGTAGAAGACAGGGGAGGCACTGCAGAGGGAAGGAGGAGAAAGATAAAGAGCATAAATCTAGTAGAAAGTAGGTTTCATCAGCTCTGATGCTTAGAGAACAGTTTGTTTTTTGTAGACCTTATTCTCTAATAAGTTTCTTCTAGAGACAGTATTTTCAAAGTTGCATGCAGGTACTAACAACTTTTTCAGCCAAAAAGAATTATACCAAAAAATCTCAAACTGAAACTAAGAGAGAAAAATTAAATTAGAAGTCAGCTTCAAGACAATTCACAATTTTAATACCTAGAGACATAAATTTCTAGGAAAACAACCATTATAGCCAATTTTTACAGAAATATTTGCACAAATTGGAAGTAATCAAAATCTGTAAGATCAATACTTTACTGCATATCAAAAGCATCACCAGACTACTACTCTCCACTGGAAAGAAAACAGACCAAGTATCAAAAGATTACTAGAGCTATTTTTGCCAACACAGAAGTCTTTTTATCATTTTCTTTATTCACAGAATACATTTTTTGGAGATGAACCATGGCAAATTTGTTTAAAACTTTAACACTGAGATAAACTCTGTACTCTTTGCTTCCTGCTGGTTGACTGGAATTGGTAATGTGATAGTATGAGTGAATTGAACTTTTATGACATTTCAATTTTAACCCATGGGCTGTTACAATATGAGCTAAACAGCCACATGAAGGGGAAAAAGCAGTTTTCTTAAACTGAAACATGCCACAAGGAATAAGGAGCAGCCTGAGGAGCATGATTGCAAGCATCACATTTCACTGTCCTCTCTCATACCACGTATGGCCAAGCAGCAAACATTCCCATTTTAAAACATATACAAAGCAGATTAATTCAGATTCCAAATATAAAAGAGGACAAATGAGTATAACTGCAAGAGTAGGAAAATTACCCTATAAAGAAGCTACATGGTTCCAGTGAACTACCACTGTCATGCCAGAGGTTGCAGGTGCACTGGAGACATTCGTGGTCGCACCAGTCCACAATTATGGAAGTACTGATCTGAGCCGCTAAAATGAGCTACAAAAGCTATCTGCCATCGTGCACAGCAATTTAAATCTAAATCTTTGCTAAACATAAGTTTAGTGTGAGAGTAAACAACGAGGTAGAAGAAAAAAGTCTTGGAGGTGAATCTTGTTGCTCTCTAAATAGCCCTAATGAAATGATGCTAAAAGCTTGAAGATTGAAGCTTAAGCTTTCAGCTATATCAGCTAAAAGCCTAAACACACCCAAATAAAAGTGATTTTACACAATTCTTCTACAAATTTTTATTCTGAAAACAAGAGGTTTTCAACATCTTCCCCAATACATTATCTACTATCACATCTCGTGGTGAATAATGTGAATACCCACAGTTAGAAACAATCCTGAGAAAAGAGGTGAGGTTAACTACTATGTGATTGACAAATCCAGAAAACCAATCTTCCTCATACTGAAAAACTGAAGGAAGGCAGACATTTTCTCAAAACTGATGGTTCTGAAAGTTTCTTTAGAGCTGCCTCCTGCAGCACAGATGCCCAAAATCCCATTGCAAGGTATCTCCTCATTACAACATTCTGGGGTCATAACAAGCTGGGTCTGTTATTTTCCGTGAGGAGGACAGAATGCTTAGACGCGAACTTCAAACGCAGTTTGCACCAAGCCAACAGTACAACGACCTTGCTATGTGCACTGCAGTCTTTGATAATGTGATTCCCATAGGCATATCTAGCTGGTAGAGACTGGCATGACTAAGGACACAAAGGCAAGTGGTAAATTAGCCACGCAGCTTGTTCCTACAAGACATACACTTTTCACTTCTACACCCTTTCACAAATTAGTCTTCAAACTTATAAAGCAACTTTATCACAATACTCAAGTTCAGCATGAAACGTGATCCTACAGAAACAATTAGGTGCTGGAATAAAACAGTCTAGCATTTTCTCCAATTATTTATATTGTCTAAAGAGGTCCAATCTCATTAAGGAGGAGAATGTAAGCTTTTCCCTGAAGTTTAACAGGCAACACATTCAATCTTAGTGTGTGCAACAACAAAGTATCTCATCATGTTTGGTTTTTGGAATCCGTTATAAATACTCCATAGAATAAAAAAAATAATTTAAAAAATCCATTATACTTCAGAGACAATATTTTCCTGTAATGCTATTGATACCTCTTTTTAATTCTAGAATTATGTTCTTTTCCCTTGCAAAACAAAATCAGTAGTCTCTTGTCTACCAGGATCCATGTCTGGGTATTCTATCTCAGAACAGAAATCTCAAAACTCAAAATTCTTATATGAGTTTAAGTGACCCATTACTTGAGTTCATTCCGTTTTAAAATATATGCAGGAAATGCTCAAAGGCATTTTATTTTTCAATTTCTCAATTCCAATTAGGAGGCTAAAACTGAAAAACCTAAAAATCCTGTTCAATCCTATTCAATTCAGACAGACTGTTGCCACTTCCTGAGACTTAAGTTCAGCACAATATGATCTTTAAATAATGAGTACATATCATACAATATTTTAACTGAAAAGAATGTTAGCGGTATTACAGTAACAACGGACAAGTTGTAGCAACCAAACTCCAGACTGTAGATTAAGTGAGAAACTTTCTGTAACTCTGGAATAACCTAGGAGCAAAACAGCTACTGGGTAGTGAGTACCAGAAGTAGCAAAACCCAAGGCCAGACCGAACCGCCCAGTGTAAAGCGGTATAAAGTGTGCCAACCAACTGGAATAAAAACTGATACCCACCGAATGTAAACTACTTCAGTCACACATAAATAATGGGAGAGAAGGTGCAGAGTTAAGCCTGCCCAAAACCAGACATCTGTGCCTGGTGGGTCAGGAAAGAACACAAACGGTGAGCCAAGTACTTGTTTTGCCACCAAGCAACTCACTGATATTATGTCAAAGAATAATTTTGTCCAGTGATTTCAGAATAGATGTTTAACAGTGCCATTAGCTATTAAGAGCCATAATACTGGTTTTCATACCTAACTTTTACATCCAAATTCGAAAGGATTGGCCCTTTTTTTCGCAGAAGCAGCTGCTGACAAAACAGCAAATTCCATAGACAAACCACATAAACTTGCTCCTATTAAAAGCCTGGTTGCTTTTGCTAAGGCCATCCAGCAGGGCAAAAATCAACTCTGAGGTGCATTTTTTCCCCTTTAAAGCTATTTTTCATCTTCATGTACCTACCTAAATGTTGCCTCAGTTAGAAGTAACAGTGAAACACTTGCAAGATTTCAGCACAGACAGTAAGATCAGACAATGTGATTCCTAAAACATGAATAAGCTTGCTACCAGGATGGTAAAGTGAGTTTGATGAAAAGATGCTATTGGGCACAAATACTGTGCCACACAGTCTAAAACTGAAAGAACAAAGGCTCCACTATTACTTAAGAATTGGAAGATTAGTTCCACACTGCTAACGTTTAGAAAACAGTATAAAATTCCTTGTTTCCAGGACTCTGAGGAGTTATTTGAAGCACTTATGAGCACTTGCAAATATTTTGTGTATGGCAGGTAAGCACGCTTCAAGCAGAGAGATGCATGCTTGTATGTACATGTAACTCAACTGTAAAAATAGTAAGATTGGTTAGAGTACATGGAACCTGACCTTCTCTCCTTTATTTGGTCTTTGGGACTAGTAGTAAAAGGAAATGTGCTAGTGAAGACTAAAGCAAATCACTGATACTCAGCCATGGATACAAAACTGTACAAATGCTACTGTACTGCTCTTTAAGTTATTTAATCCTTGTCAGTAACTAACACTATGTCACATGCAAAAGCCAACAAAGGAATTCTGCAGAAATAACGACACATATGAAGTCACTGCCCTCTCTTGTATCAAAACCACTAAATTCAGTATAACCATTTCCCAGAAAAGGAAGAATAAACAAAGGTTGTAAATTAGATATAAAAAAAAAGTTTCAACTGAAACTTAAAATTTATATTTTGCTTAGTGAAATTATAATTTCTCATTGTATCTGAAAAAAAGAACTAGAAACTCCATAAATTAAAAAGCACCTATTCGCCATGACAAACATATTCAAGTTTTCTGCTATAATTGCACTGTCTTTAAGAGGTTATATGATCTGTGCAGCTAACATGCAGACATGGCTCCAGAAAGTTTGCAAATGATAGATGTACCTGCTACAGAACCTGTTCTTTTAGGGAAAAGATGAACATGTTACTCATAGTACAGTATTCATCTATATTTATAAGAGAGGAAACCAAAAATATACCTATTTAGTGAAATTTCTCACACATATCTTATGTCTTCAGTCATCCCAAGCTGCTGACCAGAACAAGATGAAATACGAGACCCAATTAAAACCAGATGTACTTGCATTATACACTTTGCATGCTAGAAGGAACAAAACAAGCTACAGGAAAACAGCATTAGGAGTATTCAGCAAGTTTTCAGAAATGTTATGTGTTTCTATTATTAGTTTCTATTTAAAATTAGAATAACTCAACATTTTAAATGCACAAACCACTGAGGTTGTCACTATGAAAAATAAATCTTAATGCTCCTTTCTCTCCTAGAAAGGCTAGACTTGACTGTAGAAACAAAACTGTGATTTTTCACACTGAAGAGTCATCTAAAATGTGTACAAGGACATCTGAGGCACTAAGGATTTGGAAACACTAATAAAGGTTTACACTTTTCCTCCTGAACTGTCTGATGTAAATCTGCATCTTCAACCTCAAATAGGGGGAGGGTAGAGACAGAGAAATGTTTAATATACCTAATCTCTCTGCATTGTTCTACCTAAAATTTCAGAAGTGTTACTATAGAAAAGCAACACAGCATATAGTGTTCAATCACCTTTTTAAAGTTTGAGGTTTTTTTAAATTAAATTCAGCACAGGCCAAACTTCCACATTTAACTAATAAAAGGCATAAATCTATTTATTTATGCCAACTTACTTCGTAAAAATGTAATTTTAACAGAACTGTAAAAATTAAAACTATGGACTTGGGCTCTGCTCTTACTAATGGCAGTTTACCAATTCTACTTAACAGGAAGCAGAAGATCAATCACCCCAATTTTGAATTGCCAAACATTAATGTTCCTATAGAAGACAGAAGGGAACATTCACTCTTATTTGTGCACCGCATGCTGGACTCATTGCTTGAGACTTGCTCCAAATCTTACATCCTATTCTCACCCCAAACTACTGTTATTGTTATTGGTTATTGTTTCTACATTGTCTGAGAGATGAGCAGCCCAAAGGGGAGTGCCAAAACAGATTCACTGTCACAAATGCTGAAACTGACATACAGAGGCATTTTGATTGAAAATCAAATTTTTGAAGAAAATTTTGATTCCAAATACTACAATGGGAACCCAAAAGTTGAGAAATATTTCAGAAAGTGCAATCACTTCCTCAATGGAGACTAAAAGTCACTGGTTCCATACACCACTAATTAAGGGGTTTTATTACAGCAAATCAGCATTAGAATTTAAATCAACAGAAATAACACACAGTGATATATATAAAATACAACTGTCTGTAATTTTTTTTTTCAACAGATGAGGAATAAAATGGCCGGCAAAGAAGAAGTTTAATTGACAACTAAACATCTGAATTGGTAGGATTTGAAAATGCACACTTAAAACATTCATTGTTAACATTTACTTAGATATTAACTTGATATTTTTCTAAACCTAAAAATGAAATAAGGCTGCAAACTTTAGCTAATGTTATTTATGAATTGCATAACCTAATATGACAGAAATGAGTTTCGAAAATCCAGCAGAGAAGGAAGCAACATTCTACCCTACCTAACCAGTTCAGCAAATGAAATGAGAAAAGACAAAGATCAAGAAACACAAGTGACAACTTAGAAAACTGACAATATTTTATATCAATAGTTTTGTGGAAGGTATTTTAAGAATAAAAGCCTCAAAAAATTATTGAGGCAATAGAGTTTTTTGTTTTCCCCATTCCCACTTCCCTACTAATTTAGGCATTCAAATCCATATATATCTATTATGTACTATTTATATGCTGTATTATAAGACATTTGGCAGAGGATTTGAACACATAGATGACATTATCTCATCACGAGGTGACATCTAATTTTTTTCCCCCAAAATTCTCAAAGAATACAAATAATCAGCATTGATTGATCTCTGCCAGTATATGGCAGTAAATGCTCAGTCTACACGCAAGTGCTTAAGAGAAAAAAAACCTCCGGCTATCAAAAGCCTTGTTATGTTTGGATGCAGATTCAGAGTTGCTTTCTGTGTTACTGCAACTTCAAAACCTACTGGTCAAATCAGAAATAACCTCAGTTCTGCAATAAGGCTTATGACAGTTGCTTGCTTAGGCAAGTGCTTCAAAATTATACAAAAGACACTTAAACCAACTGGCTAAAAGTAACCCCACTGGTATTTAACCTTTAAACTGTAATTCACTGTCGATGCAACATCAGCAGCTAGGAAAGGAAAGCCAGGCTTTCTGACCATTGAATATAAATATGTAGTCTAGATTTTTACAGTTAGCTAAAGCAAACAGATAAATGAACAGACCCACTCATATGCAGAAGTGCTTGTCAATCCACCTGAACACTGACTACATAGAAGCTCCATTACCTTTTGATATCTGAAAGGAGACCACCTCCAAAGTTACTTCTGAAGCAGAATTGCCTCCCATCTCTGCTCAGTCAGAGAATTTGACAGAAGGAGTACAGTACAGACTGGACCTGGACCAGAGCTATACAGTGCAGTTCCTGTTGTCACAGACAACCAAAACTACTGATAGTCAATCCAGACAGACTTTACATGCAATTCCGTTCCCCCCTGAAAAGTGAAAAAATATGAATCTGAAGCCATATCCCACAATCCTTTATACTGCCTTCGCACTATCTTCTGCCTATGTCACTGATTACTCATTACCTCAAGGAAAAAGTCTTCAGCATACAAAAAGAAAAAAACGGTGCAGTGAAAAATAAGCACTCAGTAGCATCAGTAATGCTACAGACAGTCTTGGAAAGTTTCTGTAGTTTATTTGCTAGCAATATTCCATGCTCAGCACGCAATTATTCCCAGAACTGCAGGTTCCCTGCTACTACCTAGCAACCATTCTTTAAGGATTAGATTTGCCTTTTGTATGAACTGTTAATTGCTGTGGTCTAGTGTCTTACTTGATGAATTGCGTACACTGTGATAGTCAAAACCAGCACACAGTGGTTGCTGTAGATCACATCATTTAAAAAAAAAAAGGAATAAAAGAGTTGAAATTGAGAAAAAAAAAAAGGGCAGATATTTTATATATTTAGCAGAAAATCGTAGTAACAGTTCATCAGACCTGTGCTTATAAACAGGTAGGAGAATTGCTACATGATTTCATCTGAGAGATATTTACTTTTGAAAGAACTTAGTTTTAAATTCTTCATTCAGTGCTTCCTGATAAGTTCTTCTGGACAGTCTGAGCAAGCAGCATTCTATAAATCGGTGCCCAAGAGTACAAAATTTTGGGAAAAAAAATCACTTCCCTTAGTTTACAAACTCTCTAATCTATTTAGGATAGAGATAATTCCTCTAAAGATATTTGCTTTCATTTTAGCTGCATTTAGAATACGTTGCTCCAACGCAATCCTTGGCCTAAAGGTTTAATATGGCCTGTAGGTTAGGCTGCAGTGAGAGTAGATCCCTTCAGTGACAGCTGTTGAGTCAGAAGCAGCCACTTCAAGGTTTGAGCAAAAGTTAACTGAACACAAAAGGCTTCTGGTGGCTAAACAGGTCTTGAAGCTGTAGAGTAAATACTACAAACTTGTCTTCACACAGGCGTCTACAGTCTGATTTCTGAAATTGCTGATACAGACAACAGAAAAATAAAATCAAAGGCTATGCTTAACAACAGCTGTCTAATGTTACCAGCTCTTCAAGACACAGGCCTCTCTCCTCTTCTGTAAAACAGAGGTTTAAAAAAAGAGATAAAGGTGTTACTTGATAATTCAGCAATGATTTTTTCTGGGATGAATTACTTTGAATCTCAGCAGTCCAAGTCAAAACAGCATCTCATTTGCACTCCCCTATGCAGCAGATACTTTGACATCCTCAAATTTTTTCCAAAACCATCATGCAGTTTCTTGTGTTTGTGGTTCCCTTTATCCTGGCCCATAGTGTCACTTTTCCAAATTCACGATATGTAAATTCCAACTAAGACCAACAAAAATACTCAGAAAATTATTTGTTACCGACATTTCCACTTTTCAGCTGTTCCATTTTTGCAGCTGTTCTATTAAAATTTGTGTGAAAATATCCAGGCCTTGTTCATAAAGATTTCAGCAGTTCAAATACATCAAATATGGGTAAAGAGTGGGTTATTTAAAAGAAAAAAGAAACAAGCAAAAAAAAGAAGTCTGAAATTACTTTGTTGCTGAAAAACAAAAGCCACAATTCTGAGGCTTGACAGGCAACTTTGCCATTTGCATTTCCATACCTAGTTCTCAAAGAGTCTGAGTTACTGTATGGACTTGGGGTCAAAACATCTAAACAAGTGTAACTTAAACATTCAATTACTGTCATGAGAATTCTTCTGGGAAAAAATGATGATCAGTAAGCAGTTCCTCTTCATCAGGATTAAAACAAAGCAGAACTTCGGTTAAAGTTATTACCTCATGAATGCATGGAGACATTGCTGAATGTTCAAGACGAAGGAACTCAGGTCAGTATACAAATTTAATGTCTTCTATCCAGAAATTTAATTCTTATTTAAATTCTTATTTTATTATTAGATCTGGTTGGGGTATTTCTTTCTTGTTTGCTCTATCAATGGGTAAATTAGTCTAAATCTAAGTGAGTTGAAACAACAAGGAAAAATTCAGAGCCAAAATGCTGAGTTAAGTTACTTAACTGTATGTCAGTTCACATACAAGATAGAGAATTCCCATTTTTACACTAAATTTCAATTACACATTCTGTAGAAAAACAAAAACCACATCAAAACACAAAACCAAACCACAGTTAATTAAGACAGGAATTTTCCAAGTTACTTAGTTTCTCTCCAACTACCTGAGAGGAAGTTAATGAGGTGGCTGTTGTTCTCTTCTCTCACGTAGAAGAGCAAGAACAAGAGGAAATGGCATCAAGTTCACCAAGGGTGGTTTAGATTGGATATTAGGAAAAATTTCTTCAACCAAAAGGGTTATCAAGATTTGGAACAGGCTGGCCAGGAAAGTGGTGGAGTCGTCATCCTTGGAGGTATTTAAGGACACGTGGATGTGGCACTAAGGAACATGGTTTAGTGGTGGACTTGTCAGCTTCAGGTTAATGGTTGTGCTCGATGATCCTAAAGGTCTTTTCCAAACTAAATGATTCTATGATTCTATAAATAATTGCTTAGCATGGGGACTTCTAATATTATGTATAAATTTTATAAATCTGACTGAATCAAGTAAATTGCACAATTTGTAGACCATCTCAATTTCTTTGCTGAAGCCATACTGTATTCCTATCTGTTACAACTGGAAGAACATCACTCTGAACATCATTGGGCCTATTCTCCCACCTAACTCACCACTCCCTCTAACAGAAAGATACATCACCCTCCCATCACATCCCATCCTTTCCCAGACACCTCTGTTCAAGATAATGAGACACTGTTTTGTTTTCCATCCTCGTCTTTGTTCTTTTGCTCCTTTCAGAATAACAGCTCTGTACATCCTGCTGCTGCTATCTAGCAGAAGATAAATGATTAAAAATGTGAGCAACCTCTTCCTACTTCTCCTCTAAGCGCTACATCACTGACTCACTGTAGGACTGTACGCCTATTTCCAGGAGCAGTTAACATAAGAATTAGTGTAGTTCCTTATTCTGAAACCTTCACAAACTCTTAACTACCTCCTTCCTTACCTTGGTTTCCATGCAAAGATATAGGAGTCACTTAGTTTTTCTAACCGCCAGCTCTCCCTGCTCTGTCACTTGTCTAGTCATAGCTTGAAAAGAAATGCCTCAAAATTTTGGAGGAAGCAATTAAAAAAACCCTTTGAATTGGAAAAAAAATACTTAACTAACAAATATTAATTTTATAAATTGCTTTGCTATTCTTCTGAAATATCACCCAAGGTAATATCACCAAAGTTATATCAGTTTTGTTGAATTTTACTCACAGACAATTGATTTACAGCATAGTCAGCAAATAATCCCTGTTCCCTCCTGCTTGCTCCTTGAGATACAGAAATTCACTTACAGAAAAAGTATAAGGGCCCAGGCTCTTGATGATCACATGCAAAATATCTGAGTATATTGGGAAACCTATGCAAAATCCTAACTAAAACCTCATGCTTTCGTGGGTCAGGCAAGCAGTGATGTTTCTGGTTCTATCCTCCCTCCCCCAGAGGAAAGGAAGTGTGAGGAGGAACGTCAAGCAAAAAGTTATATTTATTCAAAGTCTTCATGAAAGCAAATTACTCATCTTAAGGCATTTCTCGACCCAGCACCTAACAGAAAAACTCTGTGAAGACAAGCTGCATGGATCCTATAGAAGACAAGCACAACTCCTTAAATTCAAGACATGCTCAAATTTGAGTTCACACATTTACAGACAAAAAACCCCCCGAAGATTTACTTATGAAATCTAGCTTCTTAAAGATACTGTACTTTGTTAGTGGAACACTGTGTAAGTAAAACATAAGTAAAGAGTAAAACAAGTAAAAATCTTTGTATTTTCAAAACTCCATCTGTGAAATCGTATATTGTAGAAGCAGTAATTAAAGTCACTGTATTAACACTTAAACATTGCATTACACTGTTTCTTCTTGTAAGTATCAACAGATAAATCACATCAGACATTAAAAATTACTGAATTGAAGAAAGCAGTGATTGTTTACAAGTCTGCCTTTTAATTTTATAATCTTTTGAGCATGCTCTAAAAACTTATTTGTTTATGATTCTTATTCCCTGTCATATCAATTTAGCTCTTCCTTCTATAATGTGAGTTACTTCCTGCACTATTATGCTCTGGGCTGTCTCCAACTCATCTAGAAAAAATTCTGTGTTTGGAGGGAATGAAGAAAAGCTTATCTTATCTTTTCCAACAAGCTTGTTCAGCAAACAAAGCCTATGTCCACAAACATGTTAGTTATGCTAAGATTCTGACTAAAGATTTCCTCCTTCTCTACTGTGTCTCCCTAATCATTCCATACATTATAAGTTACTTCTGAGCAAGAAAATAATTCGATTCTACATTAAAAAATTAATTACTCTTACTAAAGCAGGACAGTACACAATGTCATCCATGTAATTTCAAATCTGTATCTATCTGCAGTAAGAAAACAGTTATAACCTTTACTCAGCTAACAAAGACACAACAAGCCACTGGAATGTCAAGGAAATCAGAAGTCCTACTGGAAAGCCCTTTGCCTTCACTCCACCGTGGTTTCACTCACCACTTTGGAGCTGGGGCTTTTCTTTGCTTGTGCATACGCAGCTTTTTAGTTTTTTAGTTTTCCCTATTAAACTGTCTTTATCTCAACTCCTGACTTTTCCCCTTTTTTACCCTTCTGATTCCCTCCCCCATGTGACTGCATGGAATTAGGCACGTGGCTACAAGGGGCGTAAATGCCCATCAGGGTTTACCCACAACAAGAACACTTAAGCAGAATTTTTACTTACTGGTATAGTCAGTGTATAGGGTTAATATACAGCCACTTACAAGAAAGCATTTTGGAACAAAAACTTAAATGCCTGCAGTTATTTTAAATGTGTTCAATCTTACTTTAAGAACCTTTACAGGAGAACAACACTTCTGGGGGCAAAAAAAAGGTTAGGCTGCTACAAGATACAAGTTATCATTTTTCTCTCTCAAATTATTTACTTCAGGCAAAAAAATACGAAATAGGAAATAATCCAATGGGAAAAAAAAAACAAATGGGAAGTAATAGGCACTATGAAGCATTGCTACGAGAATCTCAATCATCCATGGGATTTGCCTGCTTTTAGAGACAGAACAGAAGCGATAGGTAGGCTAAGAGCATATTCTTCATTCCCATTATGCTGCAAGATTACATATGCATCATGTATTTTTAATAGATCAAAACTGGGCATATATATGCTTATATATACTTTTATATGCTGAATGCAACTAAAAAAAAAAAAAAAAAGAATGGCACACACAGACTCCTGTTAAACAAAACAGGGTTCGCTGCTTTCTGTAGTGTCAACATCTACATGCAAACAGATATGATGAATACTTACGATTTTAATAAACACTCTTACCAAAAGGCAGAGAGTACGCAACGCCTGCTCACGACCTGAAGCACATATGCCACTCTGTGAGTGTTTGATTTAAAGATACAAATAACTGGTAGAGGTACACAAGAATCTGTATAGTTCAGCATATATCATGGCTTCCACTGGACAGACAAAAAGTCTACAAAACAAATGCTGGTTTGGGAGAAAACAAAAAAAAGCCCTTTTTTCTCAAGAAAAACCCTTAACTTGAAAAGAATAGATTTTCCTGTATTGCAATGGAGGACAAATGTTGCTTTCCACTCCAAAATAAGCATGGGAACTCAAGTTCCAAGCCTTATGAGTAGCTTGCACCTTCAAGCTATACTGCAAGGTATACTTCTGCTGTTTACTTGTTTATGTGGCTTTTTAAATGAACGTGAGATAAATACTGCAATGACAAGCTTCTGCACATAGACTGGAGTAAAACCCTGCCAATTCACTGTATCATGGAAATTAAAACAACATGCGATTTTGTATTTTAAGATCCTCTCTTATCTGAAGTTGCCATAAGAAACATGAGCGAGGAGTATAATTCCAAGGAAGTCACTGTTTATTAGTCTTGCATGCTTCTAAAAGGCTCTCTGAAAGTCTCTTTCCGATTCTTCAGCAAAGTACCCTTGCATTTTCTTTGGCAGGACCTCAGTCTGAAGAACTACATGGATCAATTACATTTCAACATTTACCAGTTAAATTCATACATAGATAGCCAGGCTACTACTGAGACTTCTTTTCAAATCTTCATTTCCATGTTATGAACAAAAAGAAAATATCATAGAAGGGGAAAAAGTGAGTGGATCATTTACTGAATACTCCACCTACACAACTGGCAAAAAACTGTAACTTTTTTTGGTCATAATTATTTATCTGGAGCTAAGAAGAAATAAGGCTGACCAAACCAAGGTTAGTCTGGATTTTGATATCCAACAGAGATATATCACGTCCAATCACATTTAACCATATATTTTCAAGTTTAAATCTGGTACCAGCTAGGTTTCCTATGAGAAAAGGCAGGGGAAATGGAGGGAAGGAAAGAGGAAGTGGTTTTAAATGGCACTTTGCTCTTTGGATACTACTGAGAAAGAAAATCTTCCTCAAGGTTGAGGCAGTGTTCAATCCTCAGCCACTGGATGAACAAAACACAGGATAGGAAAGAAGCTTCTGTCTTTAATTATAGAATATGGTTGTTTTAGTTTCCTGTTTCCAATCTTACCAAAGGCATGTTTTGCAATTAAAATCATATAAAATGGTTAACCACAGGGGTCTAATGAAAAGGTCCTGAATCTTAGACACACACAGGAAGTTGTATCTCAAATTTCTTGAGCTACTCAACTCCCATATTCAGAACTGCTGATATCCTCTTCACAACATCTGTCCCTAAATTTCCTGTCTGATAAATACCAGGCTCATCACAGCTGAGGGTACAAAATATTTCTCTACTGGTATCAGTTGTTCTAAAGAAAAAATTTTTGAGAGCTTTCTGAAACATCTAACAGTCGGGTACAGAACCGGATAGACTGTAGAGAGACTGATGCATGCCTAATCTTTTTGTTTATTTGTTTGCTTTTAGCAATAAATTAATAGTACATATCCTCCTGTCTTGAACACTCTCTACAGAAGCAACCCTATGTGCCTTCTGGATTACTACTGCTACTACATACACACTTGACAACTCCAACTGTACCAAACCATTTGTAGGTCACAAGCACATATTACGTGTTCACTGCCCGTAACTGGTAGCTCACAAGCAACAATGTCTAAAGGTTACTGCATGTGACTCCCGATGCAGTAAGTTTTGTGTCATCTTAACGGAGCAAAAATACATTTACTTACATTTTTCTCAGTCTCATGATATAATGAGACAAAGGAAATTGGTAAAGAAAGAAGCGGCAGTGTGTCTGCCTGATAGTTTAAGACATACTGAGATCTAAATTGCTCCAAAACCCTATCCAGGTATCAAATATCAGCTTTGAATTTACCTTTATAACAACCATCACCACTGGAGTGTGGGCAGCTCAGATACCAGAAACTTTTCAGAAGGTCCCTTGCAAACTAAACCATTCAATGATTCACACTTACGATTATTCACTTGTGCCAAAAGAGACACTAAGGCCTCATTAGTATCTCTATCAATGATAAAAAGTACAAGTTTTGACAACAACCAACAGTTTATACATGCTGTACTCACAGTCCCATTTTCTAAACACCTATTCTTCGTTGTTCTCCTATAATGGTTTACAGGTCAGAAGTGTGAGGCCTCTAGTGTATATTGAAGCGTTTTGGACTCCCACTAACACAATTCTTGCTATTTCCAGAACTTTGTTCTTCATGCATGAAAAATAGTAAAAGTGGTTCTACTGATGTGCTACCAACTCATTGTTACTGACAGAAACTGTCAGCTTTTATACAAAAGAAAGGCTCAAATAAAAACCACTATTAGACCCTAGAACAGCAGGTAAATTAGGCATATTCTTAGTTTTAAATGCAATCAATTCTTTATAAAAGTCAATGGCACTGTAGTTGAAAGTATTGTTACACAAGAATTCCAGTTAACAGAATATATTCCTTCAATGTCAGAGCAATTATGACCAAAGGAAAGCTCTCTGCACACAGTTGTGCTTAGTAAAGTGCACTGAAACACTCCTCCAAACATCTTGGTGGAAGTTTTGATTGGAATAAAAAAAAAAGTCCCAAAATCAAAACTCCCCTTACTTCCACATGAACAAACAGCTGATCGAAAGCATCACATGTTTCAATGGAATCAGGATTCCACTTCTTCACTCTCCACCAGATATAGTAAAGAAGATCCCTGCTGCAGTAGACTACTACACGACCTGAATAATCCAAAACAAGAGCTGGGCCCTGAGGTCTTCCTTGAACATCTATTTTAAGACAACACTCATGAAGCAATAAAGGATCAGCTGTGCCCTAGGGGCACGAGCTATGCAGAACTCAACACACCATATTACCCTTAAATTCCTGTCTTTTTGATCAACTGGATGAGTTTTCCAGACATATTCCCTCCCCTGCTTACTCCAAATTTCCTTCAGGAGTATCCATCTTTCTGTGTGCAAGAAGGGACACAATCCTTTTGTGATTATTACAATTTAAGGTTAATATACTTCCACTATTTAAAGCAGTATCATAAGTAGTCAAAACACAACTTCAAAGGTACATACATACTGTTTAAAACACTTAAAAGCAATTAAAACCCAGATCACACAAAATCCTGGTTTATTTTAAAAGTTAGTATGATATTATTTTAAGGTACTGCTGGACTGAAGTCTAAGCAGCTGCTGCCATGCATACATTTCTCTGATAGACAAAGGAATAATACTGCTTTCAATCATAATGAAATCTTAATGTTTTTGCTCTTCTATACAATCTTTGCTTTTGTACTTCAAGAAAAAAAGTATTGTGTGGGAGAACTGGAAATTCACTGAACTTTCTTAAATCACTGAGTAAAGGCTGAAAAGAAAAACCTGCATTCATCACTACGGAAATCAGAGGATGCATTAAATAAAGATAAATTCAGCTTCTCTGTATGCAGTTGTTGCACCAATGCCCATCTAATATGAAAAAAGTATTCTGACTCGTTAAACAAACAGAGGTGGTTTTATCCTTGCTTTTATTTGTTTCCACCATTTTTTATTGCAGGCATTACAGGGCTTTATGCAGCACATGTTCCCATAGCCTCAACAATGTGAAACATGGTTGCTCAACTTTACATCGTCTTCCCAAAAAAGATGACGAGACAATCCTGGAATACTTTTACAGGTAGATACTGAGGTCAACATAAGCTTTCAACGTTTTTTACTTATGAGATAAACACCATGGTTTCATTCTGCAAGTGGAAGACTAACTCCTTAGTGGAAGAATACTAACAAATGATCAATAGTGAGCACCTATACTCTCACCTTTAGACATTCTTTAAGTTACTGAATTCTGCTGCTAAACATCCATTGCTTGGCAGGGAGTTCACAGTGAAGCAGTAAAAGCAAACACATACCCAACACATTTAAAAAATAGGCTCCTGTTCAGCTGAGCTGACACAGGAACACAAGCGCAGATCCTATAACACAGCTTTGTGGAAAACTACCCAGCACCATGCACTTGAACAACATAAAACTCACACTTAGGAACAGATTAAATCAGCTTTTTTTTTTTCCCAGTAATATTTGATGGCATAAGCAAAACACAGGGGAGAAAAAAAGACATTAAGAACAGACCTCTTTAATGTTTTCTATCCAGCATCTTACCAAAAAAAGATTACTCAATCTGTTGTTTAGGATTGAATAACAGTTTAAGACAAACAGGAACCCTTCTGCTCCATAACCCAACAATATAAAATATTGGCAGTCAAGGCTATTCCTGCTGTCCCCAATAGAATTAATGCTATGCACATAGGAACATACTCCTGCGATCTCCAATACATTTCTATACTGAACAAAATTAACACAAAGAATAAAAACATTTTAGAATTGATAGGAACTAGCTGAAATAACTAGACATTGCAAATGACATTTGCACTTTGTAAAGGACATTATGTGACTTGATTTATTTCTACTCTCCAAAAAAAAAAACCCCACTTCTTCCCATAAGAGTCTTTTTATTTTGTTCATCAGTTTAGTCATGTCATTAGTATCAAAAGATCAGCATCTGTTG
The DNA here is from genome assembly GCA_013398055.1 of Ifrita kowaldi. Lineage (NCBI taxonomy): Eukaryota > Metazoa > Chordata > Aves > Passeriformes > Cinclosomatidae > Ifrita > Ifrita kowaldi. The sequence continues at coordinate 64,965 of VZRS01008984.1, forward strand.
TGTATGAAAAGGATAAAAATAATTCAGGAATGTCGGTGAAAGTGAACATTATTTGCACTTCAGCAGATCACCACAAGTCATCCCATCTGCAGCTGCAAGTTCATGCATGTCACCTGTCTTAAATGAGAAACATTGTAATAGCTCACTTCTACCTTTTTTTTCCATCTCAAGCAGAGAAGTTTCATAATTAATGTATTAAACAGGAAATGATGAAACGATCTTCCCAAAACACATACAATCTAACAAATAAGCAAAAGACTTGCAAAATAATTTGTAATAATGTCCGAAATAGCGAGGTCCAAAATTACATTACATATTCCCTTTAGTTTGCATGTCACTTCTTCCATTACGTTTTTTTGTTTCTTTTAATTTTAGTGAAACTGTTTAGGAAAGAAATGAACTAGTCAAAATAAATAAATTCTGCTCATTGATTCAGAGCAGAATAAAAAAGGAATGCGAGATCATACAACTTAGGGGAAAAAAATTTATGTGCAACAATAAGGAAGACTTCCATGCACTTTTAATTAAACTTTGATTATTCATTCTCGGGGGAAAATCTCAAATTAAGAACGGTCATGCAAAGTAAAGGAATCCATCTCAAAAAAAATCCTGCCATAATCTACAGCATTCATAACATTCAAGGGGACGTTCAGATGGGACATTAGCAACATGTTCTTCATTGAGAGGGTGATTGGTCACTGGAACAGGGATGTGGTTATGGCATCAAGCCTGCCAGAGATCACGGAATGTCTAGATGCCACTCTTAGTTATATGGTTTAGTTTCAGGTACTCCTGAGAGCATCAGGGAGTTGGACTCTATGATTCTTATAGTTCCCTTCCAACTTGAGATATTCTATGATTAACTCAGCTATTCCAGGTGCTAAATATAAATACGCAATTAACTGTTCTTCTAGAGCTACAGACCTCATACATTATCTCCACCTAAATTCCTAGGCACAGAGAAAGACATAGCCGAGATCTCTTCAAAGAGATCCAAAACTAAGTTTACAGTACAGGGACGAGGCAGAAAAAAAAAAAAAAAA
>VZRS01008984.1:68302-86419 GCA_013398055.1 Ifrita kowaldi
TGCGGCGAGAAACACGCTCTGGTGAGAATGCCCCGATCAGGAAAACGCCATGAACAGCGGGTCTGGTTCCTCCTTCCCATCAGAATCATGATGGCTTTGGCACTCCAGACGCATGTAAGGCTCGTTCATCGGTGCCACACACGGCTAGCGCCCACCTGGTCTACAAGTGGCCCCGGCTTCCCAGTGTCAGTGAGACCCCGGCCGGGCAGTGAGAAGCGCAACAGCGCCGAAAAAGCGAGGGAACTCCTCTCACCTCGCTCATTCAAGACACCTATGCCTAATTAACCTGAGACAATTTTCAAGCCGCAGACAACGGGGGCAGCACGACTACGAAGCCTCTCCTCTTCCTCTGGGCAAGCAGCTCCCACTGGACGCGCCTCCGCCGGGAGGCCCCGCGGCCCCGTCCCGGGCTCCGGCGGCCGCCCGGGTACTCACCGCTGGGAAAGGGCTCCATCTTCCTCCCGGCGTCCGCTCTCAGCGGAGGCGCTGCCACAGCTCTTCACTCCTCCTCCTGCTGCCGCCGCATGCTCCCAGGACGGGCTCAGTCCCTGCCCACCTCCAGCGCCGCCCCGCAGCGGCCGCAGCGCGATCGGCCCGCGGCTCCCTGCCTGCTCGGCAGCTTTTTCCGGAGAAGAAGCTCCTGCCAACCACCACCCGACGCTGCCTCAGCGCTCGCTTCCTCCTCGCGCCTGCCTGGGCCCCGCGGCACCGCCTCCTCCCCGCATGGGCCCGCCTCACGCCGGGGATGCGGGGGCGGGCTCCGGACCTCGAGGGAACGCGTGTCGGAATGGGGCGTCCCGTGGGCCGCTGCGCAGAGCGGGGTGACCGGGCCGCGGCGGCACCCGGGCCCGCTGCGCGGCGGCCGCGCAGGCCGTGGCGGTGCCGCCAGGCCCGCTCTGCCTGCATCTCCGTGCCGTGCGCCTTCCGTCGCAATTTAACCTTACTTTTTATTTAAACAAATAAATGAATAAGTCCCGTATCATCCAGTAGCGTTCTGCTGTGCAAGATGCTAGAAGCAAAAGGCGCAACCGACTGTGTGAAATGTGATCAAATGATGCTACAAAGAAAGACTGGATAGTGTTCCAGGAACCAAACACAGGAGATGAAAACAATGAATTATACAAACCGGACCTGGTATTTGTGAAAGAGAGCCAGGCATCCATGGTGGTTGTCACCATGAAATACAAAAGTATTGAAACTTCTTTAGAAGTGGCTGCTGTGGAAAAGGTAGAGAAGTATAAACATCTTCAAGAAAAAATTCAAGAACTAAAAAACGCTACAAATATTGTGCTTATGGGTTTTCCACTTGGCACGCGTGAGAAGTAGTATCATGGCAATTAAAAACTTTCGAAGGCCCTGGATCTCTCCAGCTTGAGGCGAGAGAGGACTGCCCATGCTTTGGTTTCCAGGGCACTTCTTACTTCTGTGAACATTGTGCACATATTTGCTAGTAAAGCACGTAGTATTGTATCATCTTAACCTATGTAATATTTAATATCTACATAACATCTTGTACTACTGTGTTTACTGTAATATGTAGTCATATCTATAATGAAATATCGATAGGTGACAGTAATACCTGCTGGTAACCCCTGTCCCCCCAGAGGAGTTGAGACACAAGAGACGAAAGTTTGTGATTATGGCTGAACATCAACAAAGGTTGGAGGTGAACACCATGAACATAAAGCCACTTCAATCCTCTTGGCATTGGGGAGGGATTGTAGGTAGAGCTGACAAAGGAATCATGGTGCGGTACGTCACATACTATCAATTTGGGACAAAATTTTCCTGATGTTGTTCAAGGTGGCTGGGCCATCTATACTTAGCCTGGAAAGGAACATATAGAAATTACATGTATTCAATACATAGCCTCATTACTGACTTGCCTGTCCCCTGCTCCCCGACAGCTGCGCTTCTGTTATCAGGTGATTGACTGGCTAGCTTTTTTTCTTAATACGGGAGATTTTTAGACACTGATTTTTGGGAAAATAGAAATTGATTACTCCCAAGGAACACAAATTTAATGGGCACATATTTATTTAAAAATTGAAAAAATCTGAGGTTAATTGTTCTTTGAGTAAAGAAAGGGACAAGGGCCAGGGGTCCACAAGAGCCCAGGCGCTAGTGCAGCCCTGTACCTCTTTTGTGTGTTTCATAAGCCTAGAAGTGCACTTTTTCACACATGATCATGTTTCACAGAGTCAGTTATGATGACAACCTTGTCGCACAATCTAGGTCAAGATCATGTTTCGCACTAAGTCCTTGGAGTTTAACACTGGCCCTAATGCTGGGCACAGAGCTGTATGAATTTTAATAACCATTTACATATTCTCAGACACCTCTTAACAAACCTCGACAGCCCATCCTCAAAAGAAAAACTTCTTAATATTATTAAATCATCAAATATTTTCTTTTAATAGGATGACATGTCTCAGGAGCTTTCTTTTCAAAGCACTGACCCTGTCTGGCCTATATTTAAATATATTAAAGAAACATTAATACCTATGTAGCTAATTTTGCTAGGATTCTACACAGTGTCATGCAGAGACTGCAGAGAGGCCTGACTGGTGATTTTTGAGCACCTCATCACTTGCTTTCACCATTCTCGATTTCTGCCAATCAAAAATGCTTAATTAACATAATACATCTTTGTGAAGAGAGAAGCTAAAATAAGATCATGCTCCATTACATGTACAGAGATTTCCATATCCAGGTTTTCCTATCAACATCAAGTTTTAAGTTAATACAATGGGATAAAGTCATAAAGGAGAAGTCAGGTATAGAGCTCATTTCTCAGCAGCACTGTTTGTACTATAGTAGAAGAATTAGGGTTTCACTGTAGTTTTGTATAACATCGTTTAGAAAAAAAATTAAATGGATTTGAAGGTCCATCTTTGCTCGTGTTGGTAAAAAGCTGGAATTTCAACAATATGATTTTAAAAAAAAGTATGTCTAAAAGTTACAGGTCTTTTCCACTATAAAATAAATACAGGCTTTAGTTATAGCTTGTGAGTGCTTTATAAAAGTGAAGAATTTTAAACTGGTTCTTTTTTCAGATTTTAAGTAAACTATTACCACAATATCTTTTTTTGTTTGTTTGTTTAACGATGCAGAATAAAACATTTATTTGATTAACTATATATATCCTAAATACATCCTTAGAGTATCTGCAATAACCTATATTGTGCCTTAGTTTGGTAGCTTCCATTTAGCAATATCTTAATTGAGACTTTTTCAGGGGTTAAAACATGTTTGCAGCCCTGCACCTTTTTCATCTTTGAAGACAAGCTATCTCTGAAGAATGCTTTAGATCTTTCAGCTTTTAAACACCTGGAAACATGACTCAGACCATCTTTTTCCGGTTTATTTTTCTGGTGAAAGGCACAGAGATTTCATGAACAGTACAAGTGTCAGTAGACACTTGGGTGCTTTTCACCCAGTGGAAAGTTTTCAATTGTTTTCAACCTGATCTGCACATAAGAAGCAATTACACACAGTAAAGCTTTGTAGCTGAGAAGTTACCAGGCCTCCAGGGGTTGGAAGGCGAGCGTTCATCAGTCTTGCTAAAACATGTCAGAAGTAGCCCAGACTCAGGTGTGGAATTGGTGAATCATTTGGCTGACAACCTTAAAATAAGATGAGAAAATTGTCCCAACAAATACTTGTGCCTAAAGCTTGAGCCAAGAGATAAGAAATGGGGAAGTTCTTTTTATTCGTTGACCAAAGTGGTTAATACTACTGATTGATACGTTAACTTCTTCCTTAATGTGAGGTTTTGTATTTAAAGCCAAAATTGTTTCTTTGGTGTGCACACCACTCAGAACAGACCTGAGACACTCATCCCCTGCCAGCAGGGACTACAGCCACTTGTAACCATTGTCCAGTCAGAGTACTGTCCCAAGCAACCCATAGCACTGTGTTTGCAAAATAAATATCCTTATCTATGTGTCTATGTTTTTCTACAGGTGTAACCAGTTAAATCATTTAAGTAAATAGTATTGTGAACAGTGGAGCTAAATGAGGCGTGGTTGTTTTTGCGTAGCATAACTTGTTGCAGATTCTTGCTCAGAGAAACAGCTGCTCCCGCAGAAGTGTCACTGCTCTGTGCTTTATGTTGCCTTACAACCTACCTTTCAGCAATACTTCCTAGATTTATGTTCCTCTTTTAAATTGAGTGTGGTTAAGTTTACACTGTTACCTTGCCTCTCTCCATGTCTCTTTCGGAAACTTTAAGACCACTGTGTGTTTTCTTAGAATCCAGCAAACTTTTTATTCTCTGTGGCCTGGAACAAGGATTTGACATGGTGCCCAGTCCCAGTTGCAGTCCCATACTCAATAGACATGTAGAAATAAACACGTGGCACATGAGCCTTTGAATGGATTACAGTGCTACATTACAGATAAAAAACCCCAAGCTATTGTAAGGAAGAGTCATAGTAGGGTTAGGACACTGGAACATTTTATGGTGGTATAGTCACTTTGCCATAAATGCTTTTCTTGCTTTCCTGATTTCCTTTAATTCATAAAAATAGATAAGCTACTGTAAGAACTTTCAGGTCCCAAAATTAAACCAGTGTATTTTTTCTCTTTCTCTTGGAATATTGCTAGTATGTTTATATCTCAACTCTAAAGACCTACATCTAGTGTTACATTTCTTTAAAAAAGCATGTACTAGCTAGAAACTATCATGTTTATAGATATATCCACCACGTAGCACAGAAGTAATTTGCCAGCTTTTGTGGCCAGAATGCTATGGGGAATGATTCAAAAGTTGCTTTTTCCACAGGTGAAATTAGTGTGATGATTTAAGCAGATCTGACAGCTTACTACTTTCCAAAATGGCAATGTCCTTTTCCCTGCTCAGTTCTTGCCTCATGTTTCACTGCTTACCTTACACCAACACTAATGCTTGTTATATTCCTCTACAGGCTGATTCCAACTCTTCAGCTGCCTAATCTGGCCAAAAACTAATTCACCAAAATAGTGGATAATTTAATTTTGGGTTATAGTTTTATCAGAATCTGCAAAGTATCTGGATAACAGTAGCAAAAAGAGGACCCATAAATATGCAGCTAAGCAATCAGCTCAGAATTCTCTGCTTCCAGTGATAAACTGTCTGTGCCAATCTACCACTTAGGGTTCTGTTCTTCAGCTGATCCACCGATCATCCCTAGATTTGTCTCTCTTTCCAGTGATTCTATTCTCAGCTCAGCTCAAGAAACAATCACTTCTTCTAATCCAGCATTAACTGAAGCTATATTGCATTGAAAATAACCATTTTAAAATATTGATAAAAAATGGTAGCAAATTGATTGACTAAGACAGAACGTTTATAAAGTAGGAAGTCTGCCCAGAATAAATCCGCACTGAGCATTTTAAAAGCACTTAGTATTGACAAGACCTTTTTATTATTGAAGTCAACAGTAAATTACATCAACAGCAGTAAAGCAACAATGGTTATGGATTTTGAGAACTTCAACTACTGTGCTTAATGAATAAGATATAAAAAGGATGCTTAATAAATAAGATACAAGCGTAAGTATCCCATTTTTATAGCCACAATAACACTGGAATTTAAGAAGCCATCCATGCTCGTGGCTCATCTCTGAAGTACCTCATCAAGCAACTAAATAGTATTATTTTCTCCTTTTCCAAAACTCCTCTCCAAAACTGCAGAGCTGCTGAAGAACTATGATCTGAAATTATCAACCACATATCAGATGCAGTGCAAAACTAGCACTATTTATTTCATGTATTTTTATTAATGTATTTATTAATCTTTGTCTAGTACTACGAATTTAAGTGATGTGAATCAAAGAAGTATTGAATATGATAAATAAGAGATTGGTGAACCATCTAAAGTAACTTTGCTCCTGGTATGCTGTGTTCTGTGAACATGCCTACCATAAGGTATTTAGCTGACTCACATGTTCTCGATCTTCCATAAAGCAGAAGCAAGCACAAGGCATAGTGGACTGGTCAGTGTAACACATCCATATTATTACATATACTTCTCTGAAGTGTTCAGTGTTGACACCCCAAATTTGATTCCATTTGCACAGGGCAATGAGGGCAAAACCCCTTGCACCCATTAAAAAGATTATAAAAGAAAATTGTGAGAAAACAGTGTGTATAACACTTCCGTAGTAAATAGTGTACTTTAGTGATGATCTGTCATAGTCTTGAATTATTTAGAAAGCTGTAGACCTTTTACTTGCTACAAAAATGTAGCCTTCAGTCAGAAAGCATATGTAACAGGGTAGAGAACATACCATACGCTAAACAAGGCGCATATGCCAGTGGCATTTATTAAGCCATGGTGATCTAACTTACAGCATCTCAAGACAAGAAGAAAGCATAAAGTCTTGCCGATGTGTTTCAGCTCTAATTCAAGTATATATTCAGGAGCTAGAGTTCTGTCCACTTGCCTGTGGTGAATTTTTCAGTGGCGTATTTGTTTCAGTGGAAGTATATCTACATGTTGGCAGTGTTCCTTTAAAAACAAATCTTTGAGAAAGGCAGGTAACAAATGACCTGGTAACACCGTGTGGAAGAGACATATCATTGTTTCTAATCGAACATTGTAACTACTTTACTAATTTTTAAATAAAAAGTGGAAACAATTTCAGATATTAATACAATCCTTTTATTTTCTCTCTTTTAAGGAATAATGCTTAAATGGTAATGCTTTAATTCTAAATGCTAATGCTAATGCTTCAATCTTAATGCTTTTAGCCCCTTTTTATTCCTGTTATCCATTCTAAGCAGTGGATTGAACTTAATGGGGATTTTGTGCTGCTGCTTGATGCTAGTTATGAGCTATTGTGAGAAACTAGCTATAGAATTGTTGCTGATATTAAAATTATAGTCTACATCTGTCCTTTGAAAAGTCTCTGTTCATACATTTTTTCCACAACCACATTAAGAAACACCGATTTTGTGTGATTCTTGTTATTAGAGTAGCAGTATATTTACAAGACTTCTGCAGAGAAAGTAAATGCTGTCTGAGTCACAAAACAGTGCAGTGAATACTTGTGGGTAAGACATATGATCACACACACACAGGTGTGTGAACTTTGCAGCTGATGGCAGATGGGAAAGATAGCTCTGTGTAGTGCACAAAAACATTTATTTAAAATCAACTGGCCATTTGGTCAGGCTAACTTTGACCCAGCAGATGATATAGATGTGAGATGATAGACAATCCAAATAGCTGAAAAGCACACCATTTACCAGACAGGTACCACTAGCAGTTAGCAAAACTTGGTATGGATTAGAAATTCGTCATCCTCCCATCTCTGGCTCCAAATGCAGGGCATAATTACCAGTGGTGAGAGCAGCAGTAATGCACAAAACTCTTCCTGGATGTAAGACATAGTACTGGATGACATTTTGTCTAGAAAGGGAAGGGGAAGAGAAAAAGAAAAGGAAAGGAAAGAAGATATAATTCCCGAGAACAACTAACTGCAAGTGTGCTTATGCAATTACTAGCCTGGTGTTGCAACATCCTAGCTTGTTTTCCAAAATACCCACAGCATGTCTGCACTTATCGGTCCCGATCATAACTGAAATGCCATTCTTTCTATCCTACTCTCTCCGCCCACTTCATTAACCTCAATAGTATAGGAAACCTAGGCAGAAAACCTAAGTTACTGTTCAGAAACCAAGTTCCTAAGAATGGGGTATGGAGAACAGCTCACTTGGAGCCTACAACTTTGAACTTTTCACACTAACGCTGACTTATCCTCAGTGACACAGAAAAAACCCTGACCAAATAGCGTGATGCCAGGAATGTTATAGTTACTTCAACAGTCTTAGGAAGTGCTTATCTAGTGAAAATAAAATAGTTGGTTGTGAATAACATCCAAGAGTCTTGCAGTCCTGTTCTTGAGGAATTAATGGACTTGGATTGTGTGCGCAGCAGCTTGTTTGTGCTTGCTGTTCTGAGAAGTTTAGCACTTGCCAGTGCTACCTTGGAAAAATATCAGTGTCATGAAGGAAGAGAACTCTGTAGAGGCTATAAAAAAGGCTTGTAAGACTATGCTGTAGGTGAAACTTTCAAAGTACTTTTCATGTCTGGAGGCAATCTTACAAAACCGTCATGAATACCAGGAGATGCACACACTATTAGAACAGAATGATGCTTGATAGGATGTCTGTCTGCAATGCAGAGCACGCATTTTGAAACACCAGTGTTCTATGAGGGAATATAATACTAGGAATATGCAATATAATCAGCACATAACAATGTCAGGGGTAGTCAACTGAGCATCCAACAACTGCCTCGAATCACTTAGTACTGATTCACAGCAGTATGTTTCAAGCATAGACAATGCTGTACAACAGCCAAATGAGAATACAAGCTGCAAACAAAACCAGTCACATTAATATGAGAAGGCTACTAAAAGAAAGAACATCTCCATAGGCAGCTGACAAGATGTTGCTTCCATATTTAACTAAAAATTGTGTGAGACGAGTGTGTGCCTGAAGGACACTGGTATCTAATAATAGCATTGCGTCACACAAGCTCTTTCTATGGCAAAGGTTTCTGGGCGTACCCACTTGAAGAGAAATCTGAGCTGATCATAAACAAGCAAGGCTGGGGCTGGGAAGCAGCGGGAGAATACTGCCTCCCCAAGACAGTCAGCTCTATGGCACTAATGTGGCACCTGAGCTGCTTTAAACACTTAGACTAAATTCCTCAGAGGACACTGGAGTCTTCTGCAAAGGAACTTTCTTGCATCCAGATTCCCCTTTGAAAGAGGCTTGCAAACTCAGATGCTTAGCTTCTTACAAATCCAAGTGAAAAATAAATCAACTAGAAACACAAAAAGGCACATAAGAAAAGTCTAAACTCTCCATGTTTGATGAGAGGGTTTTACACACATACTCTTTATGTGTGATGTTGGTTTTAGAACGTGTGTATTTGTTTGAGATTTGAATAGATGTAGCTTTATTTAATTTTGCTTCAGTTGCTGTTCCTGTAAGCATCAGAAAATTGCATCCTACCAAAAAACAGGTGCCAAACTAAGGAAAATAACTTTTTTCTTCATTCAGTTGTGAAAAGATACTAGCAAAAATTTAGAGTAAAAAACCTAAAAAACCCCCTTGTGGTTATACCAGCAATATGAGATGATGTCACGTGGAGGTTTTTTTAAATCCCCCTTTCAAGTGCCAACTCATGAATCACAGGCCAGAAGTACAATATTCTTAGAACAAATTTAAGGTGTCATGTGCCTGATAATATTGAAATATTCCTACTTACCTAACTACTTTTGAGATCCAGTTATTTGGTATATTTCATCTTATGGACAATGTATTTAAGCTGCAGAAAAAATATTGTCTTCTGCTGCTAAAAAATTGGAGGTACACTGATACATGTCTTGTACATTTATGCTTGGAAATACTGAGAGTGATAAATAGCAAAATCTTCGAGGAAAGCTCAGGCACTACCTAGAAATAGTTGAGAGCTTTCAGAATACAGTATGCAGTTTTGGAAAAGCATTGCTTGCCAAACTGCATTTTTCCCCTAGAAATGTGCTGTTGTTTATAAAATGTTAGTTGGCAAAGATTTTTGACATCAGATGTGGAATTCCTAGTTGGTTTTAAACAGAGATTAATCTAATGAATTACCTGGCAATTGTAGTAGTCTTCTGAAATGCAGGTGTCTTTGGATATGTCAGCATTTGATATTTAACTCAGCCTGAAGAAGGCAATCCTTGCCTGTGCTGAATAGAGGTACCACTGATTTCTTGTTCTGTCCCCATTAGGGTGTCCACTCTTTTCTTCTTTCTGTCATATCATTAGGGGCAGAAACTGGAGAGGAGGATGACTAGAGACAGAGAATTGTAGAACTTGGATCCAGCCATGTTCTCTGGCTTAGCACATGCCTGTAAAATACACACAGGAAAGTAGCCTATCCTAAATCTAAAGAGTCATCTGATCTGTCAAGGTAGTACTGAGACACAGTAAAAATCAGTTACATGTCCTGAAATGTTGGAGGGAACTTGAAAATAGCAAGGACTTGATTTTAGGTCTCTGTGTCCTAGTTAAAATACTAATTCTCGCAGTCTTATGTGCAGTACATATTAGGGCTGAGACAGTGTTAAGGTCAAAATCTATCCCTAATAGATGAGTTGCTAAGGTCCTTAGTGAGACAGGTGGTGTGATTCTGCAGGCCTGACCACTCGTCACCTCTAAGTCAGGTAAAGTTAGAACTGTAATCTGAGCAACCAAGCCTTAGGTAAGTGTCCTGACTACCAGCAACTAAACAATATAAAGCTTTGTCTTGTTGGGTTTTTTTGTTTGTGTGTTTGTTTGGTTTGGTTTGGGTTTGGGTTTTGTTTTTGCTTGGTTGGTTGGTTGGTTTGAGGTTTTGGGGTTTTTTGTTTTGGTTTGGCTTGGGACTTTTTGTTTGTTTTTGTGCAGGTAGAAAATTGCCCCAGAAACATTCCTAAATTAATTTTTACATAAACCCCAGTATTGTTTTCCAATAAGCAGTCATTCCAAGTTCGCTCCTTTAAGTCCTGCATTGCACATTTAGTAAAAATGCCTTAGTAGTTTGTTGGGCAGAAAATGGATGGGAAAAATTCACCAGCAGTAAAGTAATTCAATCAGAAATGTCAGAGTAGAGTAACAACCTACCTTCAGAGTAGATTCACTTAATAGATTTTATTCATCAAACTGTGTGTCCACACACAGTCATTTGTACTGTACCCGATGATTCCAGCAGTAGTTCATGACACCATTGTAACTTTATCACATGCTTGATCTCTTCTCTCTACGACTTCAGAGTAGCCAGGTGTACTATTGTCAGATGATGCTCCTAGCATCATCTAGCCAGGTGTACTACTAGAGATGGTCCTAGTGATGGTATCTGACACAATCTCATTGATTTACAGCCACAATCCGTAGTTCTCCAGAGGCTTACAGACGACTAAATAAAGAAATGTCAATCAGTGCCTGACCTGGGTCAGCTTTAGTCAAGCACCTCTACCAGAAGACCATTTTCTATCAAATACAGTAGACAAGGTAAATCATGACTTTAAAATATGTAACCATACCAGTGAGTTGTGACTTTTCCTTATCCTGACTTCTAAGGCTGTGCATGAGGAGAGGCTGCATCTTCCTAACCAAATGACTTGTGAAAATTTTTAAGATCACAGGAGCAAGGTGTGTTTGTTTTCCTGCAAAGCAATGCTCCAGCCCATTATGACTCTAATTTATAATAAATTCTGCTCATGGCTTTGGACTACATCTTTCTTGAGATAGGTTTCATATCAAGGAAGTTATCCTGTCATGCAATAGAGCACCTACCGAATTTTGCAGTACTTTTTAATAGTGATTAAAATAACTCCTTCTAGGGCAGTTTTCTCAATAAGAAATTAACTTTGATTTTAATAAGAGTTTATTATTGTAAGAACTGCATTTGGTATTAAATCCTTTGTCCCAGTATGTGGTCTCTAAAGGTACCCATTGCCAGTGCTTAATAAATAAGTATAGGAAACAAAGGAACAAATATAAACACACCTTTTCAGCTTCCAGAGAACTTGTGTGAGACAGTGATTATTGACCATATGCATGTCTGTTTTGTGAGCTATGTATGTTTTCCAAAGTAAAGCCTGAAGACAAACACAGTTATCAGAAGATTAAGTATCTTTCTGTACAATTTAAGAGGGGTTACACGTACTACACTAATAAGAAATATTGCTTGTAGCAATACGTTTGGAGGACACTAGCTCATACCATGCTATATAGATGAAGACTGAACTAATACAGACATTGGGCTAAACTGTTACCCTTGATTAAATAAATATCCAAACTTTACCTCATCTTCTTTCCTTTAATCATCCAGTCGTGTTCCAATACTCTAAGACACTTTAATGAGATTAATTGTGATATTCTATGCTTTTAGTTTGTTGGTATGCCTAAACATCTTCTAACTCACCCCCCAAAAGCGTAAAATGTCCTCCCAGAAAAATAAGTTCCAACAGAGAAAAAAGCTGATTCAAATCTGTGACGATGAATATAAATATTTTTCAGCAATAATTAGAATATTGGAATGGTATTCTCACAGTGTTTCTCACAATTGAGTTTGTTTTTAATTTCCTTTTATGTACAGCAACATAATTCCAATTAAAAGCAATTCTTAACTGTGACATGCAGTAAGAGTGACTCGTTAAACAAAATTTTTTTTAAATTAATTTGTTTGTTACTATTAGAACAATGATTCTCTATTACATTCATCTGCCTGTAAATTAAGTTAAAACTGTTGCCTTTATCTAGTTCATTGTTCATTTCCTACAAGAGTGTATGGACTGAATGCTTAAGCTTCTTCTGCAGTTGCACTAGATACTCACCCATATTTTCTATTTTATTTCTCTCTGCCTCTGTGGTAGAGATAGTTCCTTGGTTGTGACAGCTATCTACAGTATCAATAACTGATATTAAAAAAATTGCAAAAGAAAAAAAAGAAGAAAATACAATTTATTAAAACCTGACTTAGGGCAAAAAAATTAAAGCTAGAATCGCATTGGGAAACAGTTCTCAGTAGTAAATCTGGCTAGTAGCTATCTCAGTAGCTATCTGGCTATCCCAGAGGGCTGATGCAACTTGGATAACACTACATTGCTTGTCAGAGGTAATCTAAGGAGAAGAGAAGCACCTACAGCTCCCTCGGAGTTTCGTGGGAGAGATGAACACCATCTGTGATAATCAGAGAACTATCATGTTGACAGGATTTTAGAGATTTGACATCATTTTAGAAGCCTGTATTTGCAAGTGTATTTTTCCTTTGAAGGTTCAAAGAGTTGCAAATCACTTAAATCAGGTGAGAACAAATGCCATTGAGGACTATTTACCGAGCAGTTCAAAGTACAGGCTGCTTGCTGGTACTAGTCATCTCCGGCACTTTTAACTCTGTTGCGCTGAAGGAATAAGAAGCATACAGTATTACAGTAGAACATCTGTCAGGAAGCAAAAAAACGTTTTTACTAAAATATAAGAGAATTGAGTAAGAACAGGTCAGATAGAGACCAGAGACACAAAGAATAAGGGAGACCCCCTTGTTAAGTCACAAGGTTCAGAACAGGCCACCTTCCTTTCTAACCTCCTTATGAATCCTAGGGATGGCTAAGTCCAACCTTAGTGTTGGGTTTATGAGCAATGCAATTAACCTATGCAATGTTTATAATAACAATAGGAATAATAATGAATAGCTATATGGATTAGTAATGTTCCCTTACTATTGAATCAGCATTATTTCCGTCACTTACCAGGGATCTGTCAAACGTAAGGGATCTCTCCACCATGGGTAAGAAAGGATATCCTAGTCTCAGGCAAGGACTTTCAAACCTCATGAGGCATCCTTGCTGAAGGGAGGAGTCACCTGGCATGCAGTTCAGCTGCAGTTCAGGGAGAGCTCAAATTGGGCCCATCCTGATGGTAACATTTACAGAGTGACGTAGTTGGCTGCTACTCAGTAAAAAAGACAAGACATCTGTCTTCATTTCAGCTGTGCCATCTTCTTCTGTGCTTTAGTTATCTTGTACTTCTGGGTTTTGAAGCCGTCTCTGGAAATATTTTTTCTGAGGCATTTTCACTCCATTATACATGAGCCAGGAGCTTAACAGCATGCAGGTTCAGCACAGGGCATGAGGCCTGTTTCTCCTTAGTCTGAGCAAAAGCATGGTTGGGGGTCAAGTGTGTCTGTCACAACCACAAGATCAATGCTTATTTTATATAATATTTACTGTGATTTTGTTTAATGCACTTTAATGTACCTGATATTTTTCTCTCATGTTGACACAAGGGTAAAGTGTTGTGAAAGTTTGTGTTTGCATTCAGAAAATAGCTTGCAGTGAGATGACTGTCTATGATTTTGTGGAATTTTTTCATGAAAAAAATACGAGTTTTATTAAAAACTAAAGAAAATACTCAGAATTTTAAGTCTGCAATGTAAATATTTCACATATATATAACGAGGTCATTATTAATCTTCCAATGAATTTGCACTCGACTAATACAAAAGGCAGCCAAACTTTCATTTTGGAAGCTAATGATTCCAGTTCAAATTATCAGCTGAATGAACACGCATGCTGCATTTTTTCAAGCAGCTGGAAATCTGCCCAATATACAAGACAGAGATGATTTCACTGGGTATTTATCACTCTGCCTATCTGACAGTCTGTCCTTCCTGAGCGAGCTAATTGTTAGCCAACTGTGGCACTCACTGCTGAGCTGGGGTAGCTCATATTAACACACTAGCTAAAGCCTCTCAGTATATGAGATCACAGAGCCAGGAAACAGTGTTCTGGTCCATAAACAGAATGGTGGACAGGAGAAAATACCTGAGGCGATCCTGTCACTCACCAAGGAGCAGAACTGCTACACTGTACTATTTAAATGTACCAGCTGGCAGAATCAAAGAATAAGAAAGGTCAGTGGAGGCATTTGCATTCCTATATTACATGGCAAACGTAAGGACTGCAAATCAGAGAGATGTGTTACATTGGAAGTGGCCTTGTTTGACATTATTACAGCTGACAAGCAGCAGATGGGACACAATAAACCTATACCTAAGGACACGCTGTTATTAAATATTAACCAAAATGTCAGTTCTTTGTACTGTAACCACTCTGGCAAGGTTCTGTTTACCTTCTAACGGAAGGCCAGTTATTTCCTTGCCTAGCTGAGCAGATGTTAATTTTTCTCTTTTCTCGTTTGAATTTCTTACTAACAAGTAATTTTCTACTTGCTTTGCCTTTTGTGATCATTTTGCCAGGCATTTGTTACATAATTTGTAGTGTACTAATGAGCGGAGTCGTAATATGGTTAAAATCTATGTACTTTACCTTTAAGGAAATCCACAAGCCGTAGAAAGAATACTTAGGAGGAGAAGTACAAGAATGCATGACTTTTAGGATGCATCTGCAGTTTGCAGATGCAGACCTGAGGTAGCAGGTCTTGGTTCAACCCTAAAGAGTCATTTGTGATGTCTGTGTAGTCTCTTTCCAGTCAAGTACTCCAAATAATCTGGAAAAGTTTTACAGTACACTGGAAAGCAGGAAAGAAAAAACATTATGAATGGAAAGAGGGAAATTACTAAAAAGTATTTGATAATAATATACGATGTTTTGATCTGATTGTAATTAACACACACACACACACAAATATTTCTCACTAGTTTCCTACTAACACATTTTTACAACTGCTTGAAAAGTAAACCACCTTATTTCCCACAATTTCCAATCTACTTACTGAAAAACTAACTTTTAAATTAAATCAGTGTAAAAGGCAGTGGCAGTTCATAAGGGAATGTAATTTCATAAGTGAAAGAGTGATAATAAACAAATTGGTTAATGTGTTAAAGAAGTTTACAAGTCGCAGTTGTGAAAAATAAATATATCTATACTTTCTAGTTCATTTTTATGGCAACAGTTATTCCTCAAAGCTGGATTCAGTCATCGGAGACTTGCACATATAATGCTTTATTCAGCAGTAGAAAAGTCTGTGCCAGGAACCCCTGCAGTGGTCCACAATCCAGTCACACTCTAAAATCCTCTCAAAATCTTCTTTGTGACAGACAGAAAGCAGATTCATAATCCCAGCCACTACTGTTGTGCTGCTGAGCATGTGGTCAGTCAGCTTTCTAGTGGCCTGTGGGTAGAAGTGTTGTTGAGAAGAAAGGTGCAGTGTGGATGCAGAACATGCCTTCCCTTTAGCAGTGGTGTTTCATCCTTGTGCTAGACTACAGCAGATCCATGCTGGAGCAGGTGGATGTGCCTGAAGGAGGCTGTGAGCTTGCGGAAAGTCTGCAGTGGATCAGGCTCCAGGAAAGGCCCTGTGGAGAGAGGAGCCCATGCGGGAGCAGGTTTGCTGGCAGAACTTGTGACCCTGTGGTGGAACCATGCTGGGGCAATCTGTTCCTGAAGGACTGCACCCCATGGAAAGGACCCATGCTGGAACAGTTCATGATGAACTGTAGCATGTGAGACATTCATGAAGAGCTGTCTCCTTTGGGAGGGACTCTACACTGGAGCGGTGAATGAGTGTTAGAAGTCCTTCCTGTGAGGAGAAGGAAGCGGAAGAGATGTTGAGAACTGCCCTCTGCCTACATTCCTCATCCTCTTGAGCGTCCATGAAGTGGAGGAGGTGGAGAAAATAGGGAGTGAAATTAAGCCCAGGAAGGATAGGGGTAAAGGGTTTTAAAATTTGAGTTTATTTGTCATTATCTTACTCTGATTTGATTGGCAATCAATTAAACTAATTTCCCTAATTCAAGCCTTTTATCTCTGATGGTTATTAGTGAGTGATCTCTCCCTGTCCTCATCTTGACTCATGAGCCTTTGGTTCTGCTTTCTCTCCCCTTTTCATTTGAGGAGGGGAGTAATAGAGTGGCTTCGGTGGGCTCCTGGCATACAGCCAGGGTCAACCCACCACACTGGCAACTGAAAAGTGTGGAAGCATCTGTATACACTTGAGATCTGCTCTTCCAGGCAGCTGCATTATGGCCATAGTTGTGGCATTTTCTCCTCTGGGCAACNTGGAACCATGCTGGGGCAATCTGTTCCTGAAGGACTGCACCCCATGGAAAGGACCCATGCTGGAACAGTTCATGATGAACTGTAGCATGTGAGACATTCATGAAGAGCTGTCTCCTTTGGGAGGGACTCTACACTGGAGCGGTGAATGAGTGTTAGAAGTCCTTCCTGTGAGGAGAAGGAAGCGGAAGAGATGCTGAGAACTGCCCTCTGCCTACATTCCTCATCCTCTTGAGCGTCCATGAAGTGGAGGAAGTGGAGAAAATAGGGAGTGAAATTAAGCCCAGGAAGGATAGGGGTAAAGTGTTTTAAAATTTGAGTTTATTTGTCATTATCTTACTCTGATTTGATTGGCAATCAATTAAACTAATTTCCCTAATTCAAGCCTTTTATCTCTGATGGTTATTAGTGAGTGATCTCTCCCTGTCCTCATCTTGACTCATGAGCCTTTGGTTCTGCTTTCTCTCCCCTTTTCATTTGAGGAGGGGAGTAATAGAGTGGCTTCGGTGGGCTCCTGGCATACAGCCAGGGTCAACCCACCACACTGGCAACTGAAAAGTGTGGAAGCATCTGTATACACTTGAGATCTGCTCTTCCAGGCAGCTGCATTATGGCCATAGTTGTGGCATTTTCTCCTCTGGGCAACAAATGGCACATTTCTTATGTCTGTTCATGTGGGAATAGTAGCAAAGTCTATTTTTTTAATTGCTTTTTGCCAGCAGACATCTAGCAATGTCAGAACCGGTGCCACAGAATAGTCTCCATGAGATTTACAGCCTGCAGAGAAAGTTTCTCTGTCAGTTCACTTCGAAAGTTTCTTTTGCACCTACTCCCCACTTCAAGAAGATGAATGACTGATTGTTTGAGAAAGCAAGAGCGTGTAAATTATTTGCTGCTTTAGAGCAATGCAGAGTGCATGTACACTCTTATCTCATAGTTTCTCTCCACAGAGCATTACGTCTCATGGCTAGCAACTGGTAGATATGGTTCTAGTTCTGGAAGGTCTGTCCCTTCAAAGCAGGTGACTGTTGGCACTGACAGATGGAATTTTGTGAAATTATAATAGCTGATGTAATACTCATTGCTTACTGTTCCACTACATAATATTTTATAGGGGATTGGGACAGCTAAAAAAGATGCAGTCCTCAGGAAAATTTTTGCAAGTACTGCTGTATTGCTTTGGCCCATTTGAGAAGTGATCAGGTTGGACAGTGCTCTGAGCAGCTTGATCTAGTTGAAGAATGTCCCTGCTCAGGTGTGTTGCAGGGGCGAGTTGAACTAGATGACCTTTAAATGTCCCTTCCAACCTAAACTATTCAAATGATTCAATCCCTTGTGTTGTGTTGTTGAAGAAGACAATCTAATCTTAATTATTCGAAAGTATCATTTATGTTTCAGGGGAAAAGTATACAACACCTTAAAAATATTTTTTTATATTTAAAAGGCCACTGCATTTCACCATTCCCTAAAAGTGATCACAGACACCAGCTGACAGAAATCCTCCAGCTGAATTTGCAATGAATGTTTTAAAGGGAGATACCAAGGATCACCAACAATTTTTCTCAAAAAAAAAAAA